>CABHPR010156996.1:0-40561 GCA_902168415.1 Peromyscus melanophrys | reverse complement strand
TGCTTTGCAAACCTGGAGAAATTTGCATCTTCGTGCTTTGACAGACGCTGTCCAAAGATGTTGTTTCAGATAAGACTGTCTGTTTTGTACTTTGACTTTCCACCCTGGACATTTAACGGTGGAGTGAAAAAGAGATCCGGGGCTCTGATGCTTGCCAAATGACTCATGTAGTCAATATGCTGTATAAATAGAGGCTCTGCGGCTGAGAGAGAGAGCTGCTGAGCCCTTAGATGTGCATCTTTCCTGTTCTTTCCCCTGACTCCACACCTCTTCTTTGTGACCTGAACTCTGCTGAAGCTGGACTCTGGCAATAAGCTAATCAATTGAATGAAGTATCAATATCACTTCTTTACATATAATTTGTTGATCAACTTTGTTTGACTTTGTATACATTATGGTTTTTTTTTTTTTGAGACAGGGTTTCTCTGTGTAGTTTTGGTGCCTGTCCTGTATCTCATTCTGTAGACCAGGCTGGCAGGCTGGCCTCAAACTCAGAGATCTATCTGGCTCTGCCTCCCAAGTGCTGGGATTAAAGGCGTGAGCCACCACTGCACGCCCAGCCTTTCTTACACTTGCATAATTAGAAATGTCTATATAAGTTGTGACACTTACAAACTGATCATTCCAGATAAATGAGATATCTAACATTATAAATATGTCCTTGAATTTTAAACCATTCACATGTCTGTCTATGTCATTTGGCTGTCCATGTATTTATTTTCAAAGTTAAAAGATTTACAAACGTCACCATTTCATTTCATTAATCTAGTAGCAAAATACTATTCAGATTTGAAGCACAAACTCTTACGGCTATCCAGTTATTAACATTGCCATTAAGTCAAAGACATTTGATATTACATATTAACTTGGTATAAAAAAAAGTACTTTAAGTGATAAAAGAGCCTCTCTTTGAAAAGAAAATGTTGTACAGATTAATGAAGTTTTATGAAAAGCACTTTAGTCTCCTCAGAAGGATAGTAAAAGAAAATACATATTATTAACTAACTTAGAAACTGCTAAAACAGAACTTAAACAGTAATTGCTATTTTAAAATGCTTGAGGAGCTCCAGGAATATAAATTTCAATCAGGTTACTCATTATATGGCAAACTTTCACGGGGATAAGGTTACTGGAAAGGCTTCCTGTCCACTTTTGGTGCCAGATTCAAACACCATAAACCCCAGACAATTCCCAGTTAGTGGCCTTGTAGGGTGACATGTATCTATCACTACAGAAGACTCATCAGTTTGTGAGAAGAATGAGTACTTGAACAGTAACTGTAGGTAAGAATTCCTAGAGCATAAATTTATAACAGACTTGAGAGAAATCTAGTGTTTTTTTGTATTTAAACTAACATAGCTGGCTTATGAGTGGAATATAAAATTTACATGTATTTTTCAAACAAATCCAGAGACTTAAAAGAACTTCTGCTTTTCCAGTCAGCTGAGTGCCTCTGGAGGTTCTTTCTCACTGACTCCCCTTTGCTATTAGAATAATTCAGTGGGAATGTGTGTGGAAGCCTGCACCAGCAGCTCTTTGATAGTCTACATTAAAAAATAATGAATTTATGCCAAAATGGCAGCTACGTATACTCTACAGATACTTGATTATTCCTCTTTTGTCAAGGCTAGGTCTAGCCCAAATTTGGGTTGGAAGATTTGGGTAGATAAAGAGCCCATTATTTTTTCATCTTCCACTGCTTCTGCCTTCCTTGATTTTGGCACATGCCATTTCTTTCTTGTTTTCTCATTTGTCTGTCTTCTTTCCTTTCCCGTTCTTTTTTCTGTCTTTACTTCAGTTCAGCAAGTACCTTCTATCTTAGGTTGGGTGCTAAGTACTGTGGTTATAATGATGGGTATGTGAGTTATTAGACTAGAGGATTCTGTCTTAAGGTCCTGGAAGGAACGATCTATATTTATCTATTGTTATGTTTGTAATTAGTAGTTTCCCACAATGGATACATATATAGGATAGTCGATAAATATTTATGCATCATAAAAGTAAATAAAACTAATAAAGTAATGATAAGTAATTATTTGTTACTAAAATATGTGTAATCTTTCAATCACCCATATAAACAAAGAGTAGAAATCGGAACACAGGTATCATGCTGCTGATTATCAGAGAGCATGTATAGCACCGAATCTTGAAGGGTGACCAAAAACATCTGCAAAAACAATGGACACAGCATCCTGTGTAGATGGAAGAACACATTTCAAGACAGTAAGTTGCCTGGGAGATGGGTTAGTGAGTGAAGTATTTGACTTCTTCTCCCTGCCCCCAAGCATGAATTCCCAAATTTGGATCCCCAGAATACAGCATCTATACCTTGAGAACTAATGTGTAAAGAGAAGGATTGGGGGCTTGCTGAGTAGAGAAGCTAGTAGGAACAGTGAGTATTAGGCTCAGGGAGACCATGTTTCAAAGAGTAAGGTGTAGAGTGAAGGAAAAAAGAAATCCAAAGTTGGCCTTTGACTTCTACATGTGCCTTCATGAGCACGAGCACCCTCAGACACACATACGAATGCACCATCCAGCAGTACACACACACACACATACACACACACACACACACACACATACACACACACACACACACATACACACACACATACACACACACACACATACACACACACACACACATACACACACACACATACACACACACACATACACACACATACACACACACACACACATAAACACACACACACACACACACACACACACACACACACGGGGAAGGGAGGATGGCAAGAACTGTTTTATTTCTGTGTATCTAGTTCAGATAAGACAAGTGTGGGAGTAAAAAACATGTTGAACTGTTGACAGAGAAAGTGACTGTGTATACCATGGTATTCATATTTTTTTTCTCTAGTATCTTTTACTTTTCTGCTCCTTTGCCTCTCTCTTTCTGCCATGATTCCCTAGGGCAATAAGTGACCCAATTACTTTCTTCATACACTAAATGCATAGAAATGACCGAAGCATCAAAATTCTCAGGAATCCTGTGTTTAAGTAGTATTAGGTTGCTTGGCATATCTTTTGAAAAATAATTGCTGGATGACTTCAGTGATAATGTTCTTGCTTAAAGGCTTCAGGTCAAGCTGATTGTTTCAATCAAGGGCATAGATGGATTACTATCAGATACTCCATTTTTATAAGTAGATAGAATTTCCGTGCTGAAATATAAAATAATATTCAACTGCAGAAGAAAAATAGAAAGCCAACATTCCAATGATGTGGAAAATTGCCACAAAGTTAATCATTTAAGTTTAGTTGTTTGCAGTCTTTAAATCATAAATACAACATGGGCCTCATTATATAAAATAAAGGTGGTGAATATGACTACATCTTGTTATATTCAGAATGCTCTAGGGGCGATTCCATTTCCTTTCAGTGCTTCCGAAGTATCCTGCATTCTTTGGCTCATGCCTGCTTTCTCCATCTTCAAAGTCAACAATAATGATTTTTTTCCTAACTTTTTCTTCTATAATCAGACAACCCCAAAACTCTTTGTATGGTTCTTCACTTCTAAGGAGTTCTTTAATTAGATTGGTTCATGATTTATTCAAGATACCCTTGCTATTCTGTTCTCATACTGGATAAGACCTGTAAATTCTCTCTCTCTCCCTCTCTCTCCCTCTCTCTCTTTCTCTCTCTGTCTCTGTCTCTCTGTCTCTCTGTCTCTGCCTCTCTGTCTCTCTCTGTCTCTGTCTCTGTCTCTCTCTGTCTCTCTCTCTGTCTCTCTGTCTCTGTCTCTGTCTCTGTCTCTCTCTCTCTCTCTCTCTCTGTGTGTGTGTGTGTGTGTGTGTGTGTGTGTGTGTGGACAGATAGATGCATGTACACATGTGTTGATGTCAGAGGACAAATTTTAGGAGTTGCTTCTTATCATCCACCTTATTTGAGAGAAGGCCAAGTTCTCACTCTACTGCTTACACCAGACTAACAACTTGCAAGCTTCCAGCCAATTCTCCTTTATTCATCTTCCATATAGCCTACAAGTCTTTTTAAAAGTTATTTATTGTATTTTTATTCTATTTTTATATTATAATATAATTACATAATTTTTCACTTTCTTCTCCTGCCTTGAAACACTCCCATATCCCCCTCCTTGCTCTCGTTAAAATTCATGGTCTGTTTTTTACATGAAAAGGAAATAACTTACCACAGGAAAAAAATCATGTGAATGTTTATATATATATATATATATATATATATATTTAATCACTACTAAGAGGCAGAGGTAAAAAATTCAAACATATTTTCAGATGCATAGTGCTTACAATTCCCCAAATCATCATGTACCTATATCTTCTTAAGAAATCCAGGGAAGAATGATGTAAGAAAATTGGTAGAATAAACTATGTTGGCCCCATTATTCCTCACAGAAATTGAACCAGAAACTGTGCATAGATAAGAATATCCTTGTAAATCATCCAGAAATAAATCATTGGGCTGATTCACTTTAGGACCACAGATGTAGAAAAAGTGAATTAAAATTGTAAGGCAGTATGATGACACACTCAGAGTATTACCCAAGTCCCATGATTTCTCCAGTAGGAAAAGAATTGTAGGAAATTTCAACTTCCACCTCATTCTGGAATCTTTGATAGAAAGCCAGCTCTAGTTTCTTCTCAAGAAGAACATGTTTGGTACTGGCAGGGTTAGAGAAAAAAAACCAGTTAGAAACAAATAGGAGGGATGTGACTCACACTCATTGCATTGGTCCATCATTGGGGCCCTCCATTCCAACCAATGGAAGTCCCCCATCAGAGAAACTAGCTAATAGCATTTCTCTGAACAGACTCTAATTGGCATGTCTACCAGGCAACAGGGGTTTGCTGCCTTTACTAATCAGATTTGGTTCTCTTCTTAAGTACTCCATAAGCAAGAAAAAGCTGGCCTGCCAACATCTGTGAATAAGAACAAATAGATTGTCCAACTTCTGTTACAAACTGGAATATCTTCAAGCCTCATTTCCTTGCTTAAATTTTCTTCAGGCCAGCAATCAAGCTTACATTTATGTATGTCTATAAATGGAAATATTTGGTTGTACCTAAACCTAATTGATTTCCTTCAGCAAGTTTGATTTGTCTATTCTTATTGGTGAGAAATAACCTCTAGCCTTGCACATCATCACTGAACATTGAATTCCTAGCCCTCAGCCAACCTTAGAATCAAGCACATGGACCTATCCAAATACATGTTTGAAAATTCAGTCTTAATCAGTAGAGGGATTAGTCTGTAACACTGACTGGTAAGGTGTCATCATGGAGAACAGCTAAGATTGCTCTTCCTGACTTTAGGGTCTAGCCAGTCATCATACAAGACTGTAAGCATAGAGCATAGTGAAGTATTTACAACCTTCAGAACAGGCAGTAAGATGTCCAGCCTAACCAGAGACCCAAAGAACTTTATGTGTCTATTGAATGTTGCTGCCAGTTTGTCCATCTGTAATTGCAGACTAGAATAAACAGTGATGTGTGTTAACAAAAGAAAATCTTCAAAAGGCAGAAGAGATGATTGTTTCCACATATATATGAGAAATAATAAAATCTTACAGAAACAAATGAAACTAGTATATCTGCAATATTGAATCCTAAACTAGGGGAAATTTATGATTTTTATAAAACAATCTAACTGATTGTCTCAGTAATCTTTGCTGCTGTTGTGACAAACACCTCGAGTGACCAAATGTGTTTATTTTGTCTTCTAGATTTTAGTACATCTTCATAAAGGAAAGACAATACATGAACTCAAGGCAATAACCTAGAATCCAGAACTGATACAGAGGCCATGGAGGAATGCTGCTTACTGCTTCTCATGACTTGCTCAGCCTGCTTTCTTATAGAACCCAGGACCATCAGCCTGAGAGTGGCACCACTCACAACCATCAGGGCCCTCCCCATCAGTCATTAATCAATAAAATGCCTTATAGGCTTACCCACAAGCCGATCTTATACAGGCATTTTGACAACTGTTTTTTTTTCCCTCTTAGATGACTCTAGTTGTGTCATATTAACAAAAACTAGACAGCACATTGACAAATAACTGAGAATAATCCCCTTACAGAAGGACAGGGGCTAGGTATGCTAACACATGCCCATAATCAAGGCACTCAGAGAGTTATGGTTGGAAGATCAGTAGTTCAAGATTATTGTTTGAGACATAGTGAGGTCAAGGTCAACCTATGTGATATGAATGCGTGGTGTACCACCTCAGAGACTTAAAACAAACAAAAAGCATACCCAAACAATTTCAAACAAAGCAAAAGAAATAAAAATTAAAAGGCAAAACAATGGAAAAAAGGAAGAAATTTGGGGAACATGACAATGTAATGAAACTTAGAAAATAATCCATAAGAAATATATGGAGTCTTAAAATAAAAAAAATGGAAACAGTAAAATACAGAGACAAACTCTACAAAAGTTAATGGAAAGTATTTACAGTAGGCCAGAAAAATCAATAAAAAGAAACCGAGTTTGAAGACAAAATATGTCTACCTCTCTAATCAGAGGGACAAATTTTTTAAAGGGGTAAAGACCAACAGGTATCAATGAAAATATTATGAATAATAATTTTAGAAGAAGAAAATATAGAAAAATTCCAAATAACTTCTTGAAGGAAAATGAATTGAAAAATGTACAATCTTAAGAAAAATGACAACATAGATGCAGGAAGTTCAGTGATGTCCAATTAACTTCAACCTACAAGTACTTTCAAGACACAGGCCAAATTCAAAGCACAAGCGACAAGAAGCATGTCACATTCAAGGGATTCTTGATATTGCCATCACTAAATTTCTCAGCAGAAACCCTGCATCTCAGAAGAGAACAGAATGAAGTATTCAAATTATTGAAAGAAAATGAAACAAAACAGAATATCAATAAAGAATATTTTACTATGGGGCATAGCTTAACAGCCAAGTCCAAGGTCTTAGATTCTATCCTTTTTAGAGAGGAACAGAGTGGGAAGAAATTATATGTCATCTGGGGGAAAAAGGTCTTCAGAGATGAGGGAGAAACAAATATTGTCAATATCAGCAAAAATTGAGTCAGTAAGTTCATAATTCCAAGGCTGACCTTACAAGAGTTGGCAAATAGAGTTTCAAAGTGGAGAATGTGCTATCAATTAAAAACACAAAGCAAATGAAAGTAGAAGTAAAGATCTGTGATAAAAGTAATAAATAATCAGGTCGGTGAGATGGTTCAGCTGATAAAGATGCTGGCTGCCACACCTGATGACCTGAGTTCAATTTCCTTGACCTAAAGGGTAAAAAAAAATGATTGACTCCTATAAGTTGTCCTCTGATCTCCACATGTGCAACATGGCACACATGCACCCACACACATATGAACACACACACACACACACACACACACACACACACACACATACATACACACACTAATAAAGAAATGTGAAAATATTTTTGAAGGAATGCTTAATCACAGAGCATTTTAAATCATAGGATGACATATGAAAACTTAATTTGAATTACAAGACTAAAAAACAAAAATATTTAAACCAGTAGTAGTTATTGGCATTTTTCAAAGGACTCAATTATGAGAAGAAACACATTTTCTCACCAAAAGTGTAAAAATTATGGAAAGGAAGCAACAAAAATACAGAACTCATGAACACATGCTAGGTTAAATGGTTATCAGATTGAAACAACCAGTCATAAGTAAAAGATAGTTTTTGTAAACCTGAAAATAACCAAAGAAATAAATGACAGAAGTTTTACAAAATTCGAAAATAAAATTGGGAAACATACAGCTGTAATGAATACCTGTTCTACCTAGGACCTTGAAGTATCAGCCCCTGGGGCATGGTCTGGGGGCTACCCTGAAGATCTGCAAGGCACCTGGGCTTGCTCTCTTCTCTCCCTCATGGGCTTAGATGGTGCAGACTGACTCAGAAGGCAGGGGCAGCTTGGGACAGGACCTCAGCCTTCCAGGACCCTGCAGTGATTTGCCTATTCTGTTTAGTGAGTTGTCTTTTTCAATTTCTGTTCTAATAACTTCATTATACCCCTTGAGCAGACTCCCTTGGGTTTCTCACTATGTATAACTATATTAGGGCTCAATTTATAAAGGAAGTTATGGAGAAGTGAGAGAGATGGAGGGCAAGAAAATGAGGGCAATGTTGGAGGAAAGGAAAGAAGGAAAGGAGAAAGGAAGGAGGGAGAGAGAAGAAGGAATTAAGGTAGAGAAATAATTATAAAACAATGGAAAAAATTAAAAGTGGCAGAAGAAAGTTCATAACTATTGACACTTACTTTTTATATAGTTGGACATGGAATAGATGAATGTATTGAAAATGCATTTGTAGTCTCTAAGAAATTACCTTTACTTATTTTTTTAAAATAAATTTATCTATTTATTTTACATCCCAGCCACAGTTCCCCCTCCCTCCTCTCTTCCTAGTCTGTCCCCACTCCATGCCTCCTCTGTTACCACCTCCAAATTTACTTCTCTGTTTCTGTTCAGGAAAGAGCAGGTCTCACATAAGTGTCAACAAAACATGGCATATCAAGTCGCAGTAAGATTAAGCACCTCCCCATGTATTAAGGCTGGGCAAGGTGACCCAATATGGGAAGTAGGGTCCCAAAAGCCAGTAAAAAAAAAGTCAGAGACAGCCCTTGTTACCACTGTCAGGAGTCTCACAAGAGAAGCAAGCTATATAAGTTACATGTATGTAGAATGCTTAGGTCAGTCCCATGCAAGCTCCTTGGTTGTTGGTTCAGTCTCTGTGAGCTTCTATGAGCCAAGGTTGGTTGATTCAGTGAGAATTTTTTTTGTTGTCCTTAACCCCCCTGGCTCCTACAATCCTTTCTCCCCTCTTCTGCAGGATTCCTTGAACTCAGCCTAATGTTTGACTGTTTCTTTCAGTCACTAGATGAAGCCTAGGCACCAATCTGATCACAAGAGATGGCCAATTCAAGCTAACATAGGTTATTGTTGGGAGTCTTGCTGAGGTTATCCTTGTAGATTCCTGAGAGATTCCCTTGTGCCAGGTTTTTACCTGACCCCGAATTGCCCCCCCTCTTTTCTAGTAGTCTCTTTCAGTACTCTCTCCCTTTGCTCCCCCAACCCAATTGCATATGCTCACACCCCCATCAGCCCTCAGTCCACTTGCAAAATCTCTTCTGTTTCCCATTCACAGGGATATCCTGGTATCCCCTCATGAACCCTCCTTGTTACCTAGTCTCTCTGGGTTTGTGGATTGTAGCACAGTTATCCTTTATTTTACAGCTAGTACCTACCTATAAGTGAGTACATTCCACATTTGTACCGGGTCTGGGTTACCTCATTCAGGATGATTTTTTTCTCTAGTTACTTCCATTTGCCTTCAAATTTCCTGGTGCCTTTGTTTTAACAGCTGAGTTATACTCCACTGTGTAGATATAAAACATTTTCTTTATCCATTCTTTGGTTGAGGGATATCACGGTTGTTTCCAGATTCTGGCTATTACAAATAAAGCTGATATGAACATAGTTGATTGAAGCAGTCATTAAAAATCTCCCAACCACCATCAACAACAACAAAAAGCCCAAGGCCAGGTAGTTTTAATGGAGAATTCTTCTACCAGACTTTCAAAAAAGTGCTAATACCAATACTCCTCAAATTATTCCACAAAATAGAAATGAAATGAAAATTGCCAAATTCTTTCTATGAGATCACAGTCACTCTGATTCACAAACTACACAGAGGCTCAACAAAGAGACAATTACAGACCAATTTCATTCATGAACGTTGATGCAGAAATACTCAATAAAATACTGGCAAACCGAATCCAAGAACACATCAAAACAATTATCCACCATGACCAAGTAGACTTCATCCCAGAGATGCAGGGATGGTTCAACTAATGAAAACCTGTCAATGTAATCCACCATATAAACAAACTGAAAGAAAAGAAGCACATGATCATCTTGTTAGATGCTGAACAAGCCTTTGACCAAAATCCAACCCCCCTTCATGATAAGAGTCTTGGAGAGATCAGGGATCCAAGGGACCTACCTAAACACAATAAAATTAATATATAGCCAGCTGATACCAACATCAAATTAAATGGAAAGAAACTCAAAGCAATTCCACTAAAATTAGGAGCAAGACAAGGTTGTCCATGCTCTCCTAACCTATTCAATGCAGTACTTGAAGTTCTAGCTAGAGCAATAAGACAACTGAAGGAAATCAAGGAGATACAGATTAGAAAGGAAAAAGTCAAAGGATTATTTGCAAATGATATGATAGTATACATAAGCAATACCTCAAAACTGTACGAGGGAACTCCTACAGCTGATAAACACCTTTAGTCAAGTGGCTGGTTACAAGATCAACTAAAAAAATATCAGTAACCCTCCTATATACAAATGATAAATGGACTGAGAAAGAAATCATAGAATTAACACCCTTTATAATAGCCTCAACTAATGTAAAATATCTCGGTGTAACTCTGAGTCAGTGAAAGACCTGTAGGAGAAGAACTTCGAGTCTTTAAAGAGAGAAACTGAAGAGATCAGAGGATGGAGAAATTGACATTTATAATAAGAGCAGAATGAAAGTGATAAGCTAGAAAATATCACACAATTGGAAACATAAAAAAAAATTTAGCGTGCTAGCATTAGGCAAAAAAATAGACTTAAACCACAGACTATAAAAATGTATCAATGAACTGTATGAGTAAATAATAAAGATATACATTCACCAAGATAACGTAGTATATGTAACATATACATGAACACAACATTCAGGCAACTACATAGATAAAGTAATTTATTCAATTATCCTAACATGGGCATAACAGTAACATAACAAAGAAGTATTCTTCTACAAGAATTCCACACCTAAATTATACAATTGCATGAATAACCAAACAGTAAAGCTAGGAAGCCCTGGAATTTTAAACTTTGGACCACCCGGTCCTAACAAGAATATCACATTCCATCCAAAAGTAACAAAATACCCATTCTTCTCAAATATACACAGAACATTCCCCAGGGTAAATCATCTATTAGGCTATGAAACAAATCTTAGAAATGAAAAACAATTGAAACAGTATCATCAGTTGATCACAACCAAACTGTAAATCAATAACAGAAGAAATGTTAGAAAGGTAACATGTTATAGAAATTACACATTGGAACATGCCACAAAATAGCCAATGAAACATAGAAAAAAGCTGCAATCATAAATAAATAGCACTCTTGGAAAAAGATAACATGGAAACATAACACTAGGCTTTCAGGAAAAATAAGAAGAAATACAGAGGCAAAGTCATAAGAATAAATTCCTCTATCAAAACAGAAGAAAGATCTAAAATAATCTAATGTGGCATCTCAAGAAGTTAGCAAATTATGAAAATATAAACCATCAGTTAACAAACGTAGGAAATAACAATAATCTCAGACATAAATAAATGAAGCAGTAGCAAAACAGTACAAATATCAATGAGAATATGACTCTATTTAATAAAGAAATAAAATTGATAAGCCCTTATCTACATTAAACAAAACTAGAGATAATTAATAAATTAATAAAATTAGAAATGAAAATGACATTGTAACATATAATAAAAATGCAGAGGATCCTGGCTAAGGGAGCTAACCAGTTGAGACTCTGTGATACTCCTTACTAGGAGTCCACATTAGGATCACCTTCATAGATTCCATGAAGTTTCCCCTACACTAGTTTTCCACACCATCCCCCAAATATCCCTAATTCCAGCCATCCCTCTCTGTACTCTTTCTCTGTCCACTATATCCTTGTCAGCATGAGCTGCCACTTGTGTTATTGATTTTAGCCATTCTGATAGATATAAGATGGAATTTCAAAGAAGTTTTGATTTGCATTTCCTAAGAATTTCCACTGGTGGGACTGGGTTGCATTCAATTGAGTTGTTGGCCAATTGGATCCCATAGAAATCCTGGTATGCCAGCTTGTGTTAACTACTCAAGGGAGGTCTTATCCTCTATGAGAAGGGGATGGGGTTGGGTTGGGGATGGGGGGGAGTTGGAGTAGGGAAGGGAGGGGGAACAAGCATTGGTATGTAAAAGGAAAGACATTTTTTAAAAATAAAATATTATATAAAAAAATGAAATCCTGAAACAATCCAGGTTGTTGCTCAGACAGCTGGTTACTATCCGTACAAACTGACAGTGGGGCCCCATTGCTGAGGTTAACACCTACACAACTCGCTGAGCATGGAGAAGTTGAGCTGGCTCCTACATGGAGCTTTCACCCCTACATTCTAGTCACTTTGGTGCAGGAAGGTACTCTGCAGGATACTGAAATAGAACATGAACACCCACCCAGCCATGAAACCTTTAAGTTACAATCTGTCCTGTCTGAAAAAGTATGCTAGGGCAATAGTGTCACTGAAGTTGTGTGAGTAGCCAACCAGTGTCTGATTTGACTTAAGGCCCACTCTAAGAGTAGGAACTCATACTTGACACTGCTTGGGTAACTACGAACCAGAGACTAGATATCCCTGAGACATAGGGCAAAACCAAACACTACAGATCTAAAATAACAACAACAACAACAATAATAATAATAATAGAAAAATGATTCCTAGCGATACTCTGCTATAGTCATAGAGAAGTGCCTTATCTAGTCATCATCAGAGAGGCTTCCTCTGGCAACAGATGGGAATAGATACAGAAACCCACAGACAGATATTAGATGGAGATAGAGTCAAAATTGGAGGTCCCCACCAAATCCCTCTGCTCAGAGCTCAGGGAATCCCATGGAAGAGGATTTGGAAAGATTGTAAGAGCCAGAAGGGATGGAAGACACCAGGAGAACAAGGCCCTCTGAATCAATTAAGAAAGATGCATGTGAGCTCACAGATACTGAAGCAGAAAGCACATGACCTGCATGGGTCTACCCTAGATCCTTCATATACATATTATAGCTATTAGCCTAGCATTTTTATGGGACTCCAGAGTGTGAGAAAGAGTGAATACAGAGTCTAAGGCTTACTCTTAGAATTCTTTTCCTCTTGTTGGTTTGTCATGTTCAATGTTGATATGATATTTTTGCTTCATCTTAATATATTTTATTTTGTCATATTCAGTTATTATCACTAAGAAGCTGGTTCTTTTCTAATGAGAGATTGAGAGGGAGTGGATTTGGAAGAGGGAGGAGGGAACAATAGGGAGGAGTAGAGGGAGGGCAAACTATAATCAGAACATGTTGTATGAGAAAAGAATCTATTTTCATTGAGAGATGCAGAGTAGCATACTTTATGAGCAAGTCACATGATATGTATATGAAATAGAAAAGACAATTTTTTTTTCTTTGAGACAGGGTTTCTCTGTGTAGCTTTGCACTTTTCCTAGAACTCACTTGGTAGCCTGGGCTGGCCTCGAACTCACAGAGATCCACCTGGCTCTGCCTCCCAAGTGCTGGGATTAAAGGTGTGCACCACCACCGCCTGGTGAAAAGACAATATTTCTATACACATATTACCTAACAATGCTGAATCATGAAGAAACAGAAGAATCTAAGAAGAATAAGAATAAAAAGCATATGAAAATCCCCAAATAAATATTTTTATAGAAGTTTCTGCCAACCTTTTAAGAGCTAATACCAGTCTTCCTCAAACTCTTTAAAATACTGAAAAAGAGGCAAAATTTCCAAACTAATGTTCCAATATCAAGGCCATATGAGTATACAACTTGAAAAAAAATGTAGGCTAATACATCTGAGGAAGCACCTCTATTTAATTCAACAGAATTTTAGAAGAATAATCCACCATAAGATTCCTAGTAATGGGGGTTACAGAGCTTGACCCAACAATCTTCTGTAATCAAGCAAGAATCCCAGTAGTGCGACTGGGACATCAACTAGTAACAAAGCTTTCAACCTACAATTTGACCTGCTTGCAAGATGTGCTGGGGTCATGGTGATACAGAACTTCTAGAAATGGCCAATCAGTGACTGGTCCAAATGACTGGTCAAACTTGAGGTCCATACCATGAGAAAGATAGCATGCGTGTCACTGACTGCATGACCATGGATAGCCCAGAGACCTAGGATAGAATCAAACATGACTGGCCACAAAAAGTCTATGAAATGATTGCTAATGATATTCTGTTATACTCGTAGATTGGTGCCTAGCCCAATCATCACCAGAGTGGCTTCATCCAGCAACTGATGGGAATAAAACCCAGAGACCCACAGCCAGACATTAGTTGGAATTTGGAAAACCCCACAAAAGAGGAATAATTGTAGGAAAGAGAGGGATTGAGGACATCATGAGAACATGGCCTGCAGAATCAACTAAGGAGGGCTCACAGGAATCCACAGAGATTGAAGAAATAATCACTCACAGAGCCTGTATGGACCTGTGCTAGGACCTCTGCATATATGCTATGGTTGGGTACATTGGTGTTCTTGTGGGACTCCTAAAAATAGGAGTTGGGGGGTGTTGCTAACTCTTTTGCCTTCTCTTGTTCCTACTAAATGGGTCACATAGTCCTGCATCAATATGAGGGTTTGTGCCTAGTCTTATTGTATCTTGTTATGCCATATTCGATTGATATCCCAGGGAGGCCTGCTCTTTTCTGAAAGGAAATGGAGCAGTGAATCTCAGGGAGAGTGGAGGTGTGTGTGGGGGGTGATGATCAGGATATACTGCAATTAAGAATAATAGATTATAAAAAATAAATAAAATGTATTGGTTCTGGGATAGAAGGAATGTTTATCAATCCAAATATATATAACATTAATAAAATGAAGACTACAAATTAAAAGAGCCTTTAGATAGGAGGGAAAGTGTCAAAATTATTTCTATTGATGAAATTACTAAGGCCACTCCACGTAGTTAAGAGGAAGATTTATTTAGTGGGTAACTTACAAATGAAGGGATAGGTAGGTGGCGGGTTCTGGAAAAGACGCAGCGCAGTCCAGCGGTGTTCTCTGGAGAACTCTCCTTGGTCTACCTCTCGCGTCCAGGTCCAGCAAACAAGAGAGCGCCGCATGTCCTGATCTCAGGTCTTCAGGCCCTCCCTTGGCCCCGCCTTGTAGGCGTGATAGTTACGGAAGCCTCAATGGGGGTTGGAACTTCCAGACCAAAGCTGGAATGGCTACCCACTACATATTTCCAAGATAGAATTTTTCTAGAGAGAGGGGGATCTTTGATTGGTGTGTAATATGAATGAAAGAATTTTCTTAATAAAAAAAGAAAAAAAAAGAATTTCTCAATAAGATATTAAAGGAATGACTATCAGCAACCAAGCATGAAACCCCAATAGCAACATCATTACCATTAAGAACCTGAGAGCTTTTCCCCTTTTTTACAGGACAACTTACTTCTAACATGGTATCAGACAACAAAGCAATCATAAAAGTGAACAAAGTAAATGCTACTTTTAGATGAAAGTGTGGGTTGTCTGTGTCCACAGATGATCTTACAGCTGTAGATAACTCTTACTTTGAGGTGTGAGGCACTTAAAATGTATCTTCAATATTACTAAGAGTACCTCCCAAGTATCTCAGCACCTTAAATTAAAAAAAGGCATTAAATACATTCATCAGTTGATCATTTATTATTGTATTAATGTATCAAATTATCACATTTCACCCCATACATGCATACAATTGATTTGCCAATTTAAAATGGCACACACCATTAAAATGGCTCACGGAACAATCATGGAAGAGGGACAGAAAATTGTAAAATCTAGAGGAGATGGCATATGGCTACAAGGAAACCATTTTCTCCAGACAAAGCAGAGCAGTTTCACATGTGAACTCGCAATGATTGTGACAGAAGGCAGCAGACTGAAGCACACTCAAGCTGGCCCAAATCCCGGCATGAGTGAGGGAGATGGACAGGAAGCCATGGCCCTAGCTGAGGAGCTACCAGCAATCCATAGTTTCTACAAGAGGAACAGTCAATTTTCTTTAAGGATTTGATGCCTCATATGTAGACTTCTCTCCCAGGCAGGCTACACCCTTCTTGTGGCAGTTACATCCTTGAAGTGTGGCTAGTGTGAGAAACAAAAACTAAAATTTTGATTTGTATTTATTTTAATAAATTTAAATATAAGTAAACACATATGGTAAATGACTCTCATAATCATCAATGTAGCAGAAGTTTGTAAAATAACTGATTATATTAGGAGGTTCAATCACAACCAGTTTGTTTTAACATCTGGTCTTTGACAATGATGCTATGAAGTCATCAGTGAGAAAGTGTCCTCTTTTGGTTTGCTTTTGTTCTTATGAAGGCAGTGTTTTGAAGGGTGAATGAGAATAAATTCTCAGTCTGTGTTCTTTACTAAGTTAATTTTATGTTTATACAAGAAATAGTACTCTATTTTAATCTCTCAGGGGACTTAAAAATGACATTTATATTTTATGACATTTACATTTTAAAAATTATTGAACAACTACTAATTACAAGATGCAAGGCATGTTCTTGAGCTGCAAAGATAAATAAAATATGGTCTTGTGCCTCAAATTCATGATTTAAGTTAATACTGTCTATGACAATTACTTTAATATTCATAAAGTGCCAAGGAAAACAAATGTCACTAGACTTCCATTATTTAGTTACTGTAATGTTTCCTGTACTAAAGGTCAGATTCCAACAATGGATAGTATTGAAAAGACATAAATTGGAACATAAAAGCCTATATTGAGAAAAGCTGAGTGATCTAAGATCACACACATCTCTTAGGAAGTGGTTGTTAGGTGACAGGAAGGACAGGAAGGTAAGTGACTTTCCTGATGACTGAGAGTAATTAGTACAAATGACATCTAGTCAGTGCTTTAAAGTTTATGAAATATGGTCACAATGTCTTGACCCACACTCAAGGTATGAAATCTAAACTCTAGATTGTGGAAAATCAGAGCTATCTGAGAAAAAGAGGAAATTGAACTCATCCTGAAAGACAGGATGTTTAGAGATGTGATTAGATCATCACGGGGAAGAAATTAATGAGAATCAAAGGCCATTGCTTTATGTGTAGGAAAATGAGCAGAAGAAAAAAATAGCACAGCTCCACAGTTTGAGTATAATGATTTCTCTACTTTAACAGCCACCAAATTCACGTTTGAGATAAATAATCCTACTAAATAGAAGAAGGGAGCATTAGAGAGGCTGTGCATACCACATTCATATTAGTAAATATGAATTCATCCTGAGCAGAACAACAGATTTAGTGTCTGATTTTAATTATGTATTCCATGTGAAAATGTTTTGTGTATTTCTAATGTAATGATTACTTGATTTTTTCAACTTTAATTATTAATGACTACTGTTATTTCTGTCATATAATTGGGGAACTGAGTACCAGGTGTGCAGTCACTGGCCCAGGGTTAAGTGGCTGTTAAGTAATTCCAGTTTTCTTTTGTTCAGGTATTTCTACAGTATTTCAAAAACTATTTTCATTAAAAAACAAATATAAACAGCAAACAAGCTATTTAGAAGCAAAGCTTTAAGTCTCTCTCTTTTTTTTTTGACATCGATCTAGTAATTTCTCTTTGTAATTACTGGGTACTCAGTAATTGCTGAAAAAGAAATGTCTTTGTCAGTGATTCTGCCTACAGTAAGATGTCAGCTGAGCAGAAGTTTTGACCTGCTCCGGATCAGCTTCTGGAAAGTGGTGATCTGCTTCCTTGCACTGGGGCCCATAATTAACTAAATGCAATCAATAACTAGCTATTATTCACATACCTGAACTGATACATTTTCATCTATTGCTGATTTTGAAGATAACCTCAACGTGCCCAAATTCCCCACCTCAGAATCCTTCCCCCCCCCCCATTATGTTGCGCTCTCTTAGCTTCTTTCTGCAGCCTCCTCTGCCTGTCTTAGGCCTGTCTCCTACTCAATACTGGTGCCATCCAGGTCTGAGATCAACAGCCAGACCATGTTCTTCTCTCCACTTCCATCTGAAGACAATTTGTGAAGCATCAAGTAAGAATTTATATAATGGATGAATTCATTTTTGTAATACCTGTCTCACCCCACTACTTTGCTGTTGTCATAAAAGAAGCCAGAGATAATATTTAAGTAATGGGTTGCAGCTGTATAATAATAAAAGAACTTATAAAATCCGGATGACTACAGAGTTGGCCTGCTGACTGTGGTTTGTTGACCCCTAAATACCACTACATTATGCAAAAAAATCTTCTAAAATTAGAATAATTGAATTTGCTTTCTAAGGTCCTTGAAAATATTCTCATAACATAACCGTGATGTTAGTGATGTGCAAAACCATATGTTTAAGAGAAATCCACAAAGAGAGAGTACATTTAAGGAGCTAGGTTTGGGACAATGGCCTGTTCTTCATTTCTTGCCAGCGTGATTATTTATTTAAATCTTTTGAAGGTTTGGGCTGTTCTTTTAAAGTAATTGATGGAATTCTTCATATAACTAACTCTCTCTCTCTCTCTCTCTCTCCCTCTCTCTCTCTCTCTCTCAGCATCAAAGAGATTAGCTAAAGAAAAATGAAACAGGTAGATATAAGAGGTTAGGAGAAGTGAAGATTCAGTTCCCTATACTTGGAGATGCAAAAAGAAAGGAGAAAAGGGGTCATGGGGAGGTGTTGATGCCTGGCGATAGATAATGATGTGTTACTGTGTTCTGGACCAGTTAATTTGTCTGAATCCTCTTTCAAGTATTTATATTCTCCAACTTTAGAGAAAATAGAGGTATAGATACACTACCCACTGAGTTAAATGGTACTTGCCTTTATTTCATATAATCTGACCTTTATCAAGATTGACAGGGGGGTGTTCATTTTGCTTCAACAAATCTTCAAATGCCAAATCTGTTCTCGCTCTCTTGAGTCCTCTGTGACACATGAGCAGCTGTGTCATCTGCCCCACAAGCCATCATTATTCCAGGTAAAGGTATGATTCTTTTGTGACTAATTTCAGACTCAAGGGACTCTCAAGAAAATTTCTCTCTAATTTGAAGATGGGTAAATAACATTCTGGAATAGAAAGACACAACGATTTAGAGTTTGATGAATTCTTCCTCCTTTAGGGCTTTCTGTAACAGCATGTAAGTTCAGTGGGTCACCTCATCATTAAGGAGAAAGCACATCTATCAAAGCACAGGACATAATAATCCCTGATGATAAAATGATGGACCATATTGGCATTAGTGTACTCTCTTCAAACTTGGGGGCCAACAGAAAAGAAAAAAAAATGAACATGCATACTTTTAGATTTAAGTATGATTGATTATTTATGGTTCTCTATTATTTAATTTTAACTCTTTGTATTGGTTGATGAGCAGGAAATAGTTTTTTGAGAAGTAATACTTAATCTGATATTTGAATGATGAGTAGACAATACCAGACAAAAGAAGGACAATGAGTATACTTGTCAGAGGCAACGGCATGAACCAATTTCGTGAGAAGGTGGGAGAGGAGAAAATACGAATGTAATATGTGTGCATGGCATTGTGTAAGTAGTTACAATATTTGTATAACAAATGTCACTGAATTGCTCTGAACAACAGACTAGCAAGAATTGCTTTTGTGAATGGTAACTGACTTTAGATAAATGAGTGAGAAAATGTAACAGCAAGATAAGCAGCCCGAGGCCTACTGCCTCCATTGAGCCTAGTCTGCCTGGATATTTATTTATTGAATTGTTTTTATATTTGGAGAGTATAATATAATAAATATGTTAATATTTTTAGGAAATGATTTTTTAGTTGGACTGAATATAAATATCCGTTTTACTTCTAAACCAGAGTTGTTCCCTTCCATGCAAGCTCCGTGCTCATTTCATACTCCTCTCTGGGACTGGAAGAATGATAGGACAATGCCATAATTTTGAAGATGAGAGATTCAATTCTCAAGCACAAGTTCCTGTGCAGGATGGGATCCAGCTGTACTTAGTACCTTCACAATGTTGTGAGTTCAATTTCATTATCATCTTTAAAATGTGTGTGTGTGTGTGTGTGTGTGTGTGTGTGTGTGTGTGTGTGTGTGTGTGTGCAGCATGTGTACATACACCTTAGCACATATGCAGAAGAGGACAACTTGTGGAATAAGGGTATTTCCTTCTATAATGTTTGACCTGGGGGTTAAATTCAAGTCACCAATGGTTGGTGCCAAGTGCTTTTACCCATCATGCCGTGTTGCTGGATCTTTATTTTTATCTTGAAAGGGCTTTTTAAAGCAGGACAACAGAAAATCCATTATCCTAACCTCCAATGTTTAAAAAACTCAATAAACATAGGTAGCTCCTTCCCTTTAGATTGCTGCTGGACTTTTTCGATTTGAACAAAGTGAGGTAAAGCTGTGTCCATTCTCTTCCATTTTTTAGGACTGCCATAAACATGTTAATACAACATGTAATATGTAGCACGAATCTTAAAAGTTCTTATTAATAAAAACAAACCTGGAGCCAGGTACTAGGGTCAATGCTGGAAGATCAGAGAAGCAGAACAAGCCACAGCTTGCTCACCACGCAATTCCTCAGCTGATCCTGTTTCCACAGACTGGAAGCCTCTGTGTCTTTATACAAATGGATCTCAGTTGAACTGCTTCTCCAAAGCCTGAAAGCTTAACCAGCTCTAGTTCCTGGTCCTCACGCCTTATATACCTTTCTACTTCCTGCCATCACTTCCTGGGATTAAAGGCTCTTGTTAGCACACCTGGCTGTTTCCAGTGTGGCCTTGAACTCACAGAGATCCAGGTGGATCTGCCTCTAGAATGATCCCAGATAAGTTTATTAAGGTGCACAATATTTTGGGGAACACAATATCGCCACAGTAGTAGAACTATATTTTGAAAAGTTATGTCTGTATGAAAAAATGGCTCATATCTTCCTGAATTTAAATTTGCAGTATTATAAGTCTGCTTCTCCAGAAATGGGTGAAGGGATTGAGATTAGTGTAGAAGATGAGTAGTAGTAATAAAAACCTGTAAAAGGAGTTTCAGAAACCTGGCAGAACTAGTTAAAGAGAAATCAAATGTGATTCAGTCTTGGCTCTGTCTTGAGTAACTCAAGTCACTGAATTGATCCTTTTAAGCTATCTCACAGTTTAGTGCAGTTCTTGAGATGGTAAGTCAAGGACATCACAAGGCCTTCCAAGCAGAATAAAACCTAAATGCTTTCCTTAGCACAGAGAGGTTGTTAGAAATCATTTATTGAAATAACTAAAATACTGAATTTTGACCCTGATTTTACTACTCAGTCCAGAACACCTTTTCCAACATAATGATACTCTCTGCTCTTCTAGATCTAGACAGTATGTTCTTCCGGGGGGAATTCTCGGAGTTTTCTCTGACATCTAGCAGTGGCAGTATCTAAGTAGGACTTTATAATGCATGTTGAATTAAAAGAACTCTCATAAAAATAACCACATTCACAGGTATTGCTTCCAGTTAATTTATTTTAGTTTTAGGTAGGCAGAATTATTTATAGGCTGGACAGTTACAAAAGGCATCTTCTTAAAGATTTTTAAGCCACATAATAAACTGCAAACAAAACACACAACCACTTGTTCCAAATTTGTTCTTTCTCTCCCTCTTGAAAAATGTTGACAATATGGGATAATTAGGAGACAGAAAGAGAAGAGAGGTAGAAAGCACAATTAGATACCAACATAATAGAAGATACACTAATCTGAGTGTGTATGTCCTCATGAACATTAAGAAGAAATAGCCATTAGATGAACAATTTGGGTTAGATTTTGATAGGATGTAGATACAATATGTTATTGCATAAAGCAGCAGAAGATTTTGTATAGAACCTGAAAAGCAACCAATTGTCTTTTGAATTAAACTGGAAAAATAACCATAGATCAATGCACTGGAGTTTTGAGGAGAATAATAGAACTATAGTGGGTTTTGAAATTGGGCACTATGCTGCTGTTTCAAGTTGATGTATGTTAGGAAAGCATTGAGGGCATCTTATGATGAAGGCAGTTCTGTGGTCAATGGGATGAAAAAGGATTCAGCATTTGATAAAACAAATTCTGAAATTGCCTCTACTCATGTTATCATTCACTGCTGAGGACTTCAGTCTTATCTTTTCTAAAACATAAAAGAAGGCTAATTCACTTTAAAAGCAGTATTCTAGTTGTCCCTCTGCAGTCCACTCAGGAGCTAATGTATTTAAAGAGCTTTTATCATGGAGCCAGCTAGATTCCTCCCTTCCTCATGCTAAGTAAATTTCAGTGAATTAAACGACAAAAAGCCATCTGCTTTCTATAAATAAGCTCTTCTAATACCTGGCAAACCTTAAAAGTCAAACTGACAATGCATCTCTGTATGATCAATGTTCTATATTGTATAATCCATCTTCTGCTGAGGAATATGGGTTTCATTACGGCTAACATTAAGTAGTTGTGCCCATGTTTATAATTTTGAGGTGAATGTCTTACAAGAAATTAACTTTTATGCTGATAGTCAATGTCTATGACATTCTGCCGGGCCATAGAATCCTGTCCTGTAAGCCTGAGACAGTTCCTATTCATCCTTAATGGTCATCTCAGGTGAATCTTCCTTCTGATGGGTATTCTAATTATTGGTAAGTTAATTATTGATTCCGTAAAAATAATTAATCCTCCAGTAAAATTCATTAGGGACATGTGATTATCCAAATTAAATATTCTACTAATTGGCATATATTATTTATATTTATTCTTCACAATAAAGGCAAAGTGATAAATACCAACATCTTCATTAATGATATGCATACAATTAGAAAGAGTTTCTATCAGGTTTGCCAAAGACATACAGCAAGTCTGGAGACAAAAGCTTCTGTGTTAAGCATTGTGCTATGAATATGCAAGAATGTAACTTTTCTATTATATATTATATACTTGCATAAACTTTAATCTAGGAACATCTTAAGGAGAGTGACTTTTATCTTCCTCTTGTCTTTCTTAACATTGGCTCACAGTAAATATATAATAACCTTTTCTGTAAATGGTTGATATTATAGTTTGTTTATAGGATTCTATGGATCATTTCATATTAAATTTTTTTCATGTCATACTTGACACATAGGAAGTGTTTGCTGACACATAAACCGTGTGAAGGAGTTTGTGAATATGTTTCAGCTATTGCTGTTTTTTTTGATAAGAATGATTTGGGAGAAGCTAGAAATTTTAATTCGATACTTATTCCCTAAGATTAGTTATCAGGAAAAGGCCATTGCTTTTTGGATGGATACTGAAAGAATAGCGTTTGAAGACTAAGTATTACAGGAGTTCAAAGAAAGAAAAACCTCAATAACACCCTTCTTGATATTGTATTCCCTAGATATCATGGGGCAAGTTCCCTTGGATTTGGATCTTTCTGCATGTGTCCTTCGACCATTTCTTTTTCCATTCTATTCTGCTTCACAGGCTTCAGCATGTTGTTGACTTTGTGTCAAGGATCTTTCCTTGACTCTTATTTTTACAAAATGTTTATTGAGTTTATGC
Source organism: Peromyscus melanophrys (assembly GCA_902168415.1). Lineage (NCBI taxonomy): Eukaryota > Metazoa > Chordata > Mammalia > Rodentia > Cricetidae > Peromyscus > Peromyscus melanophrys. Next base: position 17,136 of record CABHPR010156996.1, on the reverse strand, counting down.
TTAGGGCAAAGAAGGGATCCGGATAAGAGGTATGAGAGAACGTAAAGATGGCCAAGCTCTCCCACTTCACACAACCATCTGTGATCTTTCCTTGACTGTCTCTGACTTTTAATGTGTTACTTTGGTTTTGTATATAGAAAGATATGACATAAATCTCCCCATTCTCCAAAGCTTTGAAGTTTTCATTGTAGAGATTTTTTGCCACATTGTTTAGGTTTATTCTGAGATATTTTATTGTCTTTGATGCTATTATAAATGGGAGTGTGCCCATAATCTTTTTTCAATGTGTTTGTTATTGGTGTATAAAGAGGATCTCTCATGGATAATATCATATCATCTGCAAATAGAGATAATGTAAACTCTTCTTTTCCTGTTTTATTCCTTTTTATTTTTTTATCTTCTTTCATTATTGTTGTAGATAATTCTTCCAGCACTATATTAAAAATCAGTGGAGCCAGGCGGTGGTGGTACACGCCTTTGATCCCAGCACTCGGCAGAACTCTGTGAGTTCAAGGCCAGCCTGGGCTGCAGAGTGAGTTCCAGGAAAGGTGCAAAGCTACACAGAGAAACCCTGTCTCGAAAAACCAAAAAAAAATCAGTAGAGTAGTGGACATCCCAGTCTCATTCCTGATTTTAGAGGGATTGCTTTCATTTTTCTCTATTTAGTATAATGTTTGCTTTAGATTTGTTATAATATATTCTTGATTGTGTTGAGATACATTCTCTCCAGTCTTACTTTCTCTAGAAATTTTATCATGAAAAAAGAGCAAAAATAGCTCTTAGTGTCATTGATTTTTTTCTTTTAGCATTGTACTTTTGTTTCTACATCATTACTTATTTTATTAATAATTGCTGTAGTTTTTTAATTCTTTCCATTTACTAGGTTTGGATTTTGTTGTATTACATTTTCATTTTCATTAATTTCAGGAATGTTTTTTATACTTCTTAATTTCCTTCTTGATCCAGTCATCATTCAGTAAAGAGTTGTGAAAGACATTAAAAAATGGAATGACACTAATGTTCATGGATCAAAAGAATTAATATTGTGGAAATCACCATCATATCAAAAAATTGAGATTAGGTGTGATCACAATCAAAATAATTACAACATTCTTCAGAAAATTAAAAAAAAATTCTAGAACTCATATGGAAACAAAAAAGTTCTCAGATAGTCAAAGCAATCATGAAGAAAGAATACTGGTGGAATTGCTATTCCTGATTTCAAGCTATATTATAGAGTAATAATAATAACAATTAAAAACATAATGCCAGCACAAAAACAGATGTGTAAACCAATGGAGTAAAATAAAGGATCCAAACATGAGTACTTGTAGTCACAGCTATCTGATATTTGACAAAAAGAAAAAAAAAAACACAAGTGAACCAAGAGCATCTTCAACAGATGGTGTTGGCAAAACTGGATATCTACATGCAGAAGAAATAAGTTAGACTTGTATCTTCCATGCTCACAAGAGTTAGTTCCACAAGCATCAAATATCTCAAGTTGAAGCCTAAAAAGCTAAAACTGTTTGAAGAAAACTTATGTAGTACCTTTCTAGATATAAATTAAGAAATGCCATTCTGAATAGGATACCTTTCAGAATAGCTAAGATAAAAAAGACAAATCACAGCTTATGCTGGAGAGGTTGTGGAACAAGGAGAACACTCCTCCATTGCTGGTAGAAGTGCAAACTTGTACAGACACATTGGAAATCAAAATGGTAGTTTCTCAGAAACATGGGAATCAATGTACCTCAATTCCTTGCTGTACAACTCCTGGTCATATACCTAAAGAATGTTCGACCATACAACAAGGACATTTGCTATGTTCATAGCAGCTTTATTCATAATAGTCAGAAACTGGAAACAACCTTGATGTCTCTAAACCAAAGAAGGATAAAGAAAATGTGGTGCTTTTGCACAACGGAGTATTACTCAGCTGTAAATAACAATATCATGAAACTTGCCTGCAAATGGATAGAACTAGAAAAAAATCATCCTGAATGAGATAATTCAGAACCAGAGAGACAAACATGGTATGTACTCATATATAGGTAGATATTAGCCATAAAATAAAGGAGAACCATGCTACAATCCACACACCCAAACAAGCTAAGTAACAAGGAAGTCTCAAGGGGGAACACATGAATCTCACTGGGAGGGAGAAATAGAATAGACATTACCAGTGGATATGGGGAGGGATCTGGAAGGTGGAATGGGGATGGGAACAGGAGGGATCAGGTGCAGGGAGGATGGAGAAAGAGAAAGTAATGAGAGACAAATGGAATTAGAGACATCTCTGGTATGAGCTAGAAACCCAGTGCAATGGAAACTTCCAAGAATCTATGAGGGAGACACTAGCTAAGATTTCTAGCAATGGGAGATATGGAGCCTGAACTGACCATCTTCTGGAACTAGGCAAGACTTGCAAGTGGAATGATTAGGACCACAACTCTACCATACAACCTCTGACCTGCAATTTGCCCTGCCTACAGGATATGAAAGGAGAAATGTGGCACAGACTCATGGGAGTGGTCAACCAATGACTGGTCCAGCTTGAGATCCATACTCTAAGAGGGAGCACACCCCTGAAAATGCCTGGATGGATAGGACCCAGAGGCTGGACAGCCCAGAGACCTAGCATAGGACCAAACAAGACTGGCAAAACAAAATAAATAAAAGAAAATTCAATATAATGATTACCAGTGATGTTCTGCTACACTCACAGATCATTGCCTAGCTCAATCATCATCAGAGAGACTTCACCTAGCAACTGAAGGAAACAGATGCAGAGACCCACAGCCAAACATTAGGTGGACCTTGGGATACCTGTGGAAGAGGGGGAGGAAGGATTATCAGAGCCAGCGGGCCAAGGTCACCACGGAAAAACACACAGAGTCAACTGTCCTCAGCTCATGGTTGCTCACAGAGACTGAATCAGAGAACTTGCATGGGACTGGGTCCTCTGCACATGTGTTGCAGTTCTGTGACTTGGTTCTCTTGTGGGACTCCTGGAGGAGGGAGCAGGAGCTATCTCTGACTCTGTTGCCTGCTCTTTAGAATCCTTTCCTCCTGCGAGGTTGACTCATCCAGCCTTAATGGGAGAGGTGGCGCCTAGTCTTACTGCAAATTGATATGCCATGGGGGGCTGCTGCACTATTCAGAAGGGAAGGGAGAGGGAGTGGAGTGGATGGGAGGATGGAGGTTGGGGGAAGGGACTGGGAAGAGGAAAGGGCGGGGGAACTGTGATTGGGCTGGGAAAATTAATTGATTTTTCTTAATGTGAAAAAAAAAAAAAAAACACGGAAAGAGAATAAGCATCTTAATATCCTGATTTGAGATTTGGAAAATATGGCCTTTTCTCTTGGAATAAATCATCTAGAAAATTTGTAAGATGAAAATGAATATGGAAGACTAATGAACAGAAACAATTAGGTTCTGTTCTCTGATCAGAACTGCCACTCATTAACAAGGGTTGGGAATATTCAGAAGACCAGAATAATGTTTGATGAGAGTTACAAGAAAGCCCTTTCAGGCATAAAACTCCAGGCAGGGAGCACAAACCTTGTGTGTACTCAAGGAAGACATAATGGATACGCCACTCTGTACAAAGGGTACTTCTGATTTATTGTTTCTAGTCTTTAATGTATAATTCACTTCCACACTGCCTAGCAAATGGCTATATATTAAGAAGGTCAATCAATAAAAAGAAGAAAAATATTGACCTGTGTTGAATGCAGGGGCAAAAAAGCACAATAAAATAAATGTTGGGGTTCAAACACATTGGATAGATGGCTATTAATTTTAATGACATCTTCTTCAAAAAATAGTACGAATTTAGATCAAAACAGTTCCTTTTTCTTCTATCATACACTGTGCACAATCTATACACACTTACACACACATGCTCACATATGCATACATTTGCAGAACCTGACCTTGACTTGTATTAATGTACACTGAATAGATAGAAAAAAGAAACAATTTTCCCACTAAAAGAAACAATTTATACAGAGACCACATATTTTGTTTTTTCTTATAATTTTTAAATGATCTATAGGAACCCAGAACCCTATGCCATCATAGTGGGAAGTCTGGAAGGAAATTCAATTTGAATTAAAAAAAATATTCCCAGTGGAGCAATTTTAACAAAGGGATAAAAGAAGACTCAGGAGATAGCATAATGAGAAATAGTAATAACCCTTCCAGCAATCACGGCTCGATGGGTGAACATAATCTGAGATTAGAAGACCCACCAGGGAGCTGCAAAGTTACAGGACTGCTTGATGAAATAATTTAATACCTACCAGCTCCAATAAATAGTGCATACAAAGAAGTCTTGGTGACCTGGCAGTCCTGTTAACCCAGAGCTCTAGGGAACCTGCCTGAGGCAATGACGGATCTCACAACTCATCCTCTACCTCAGCCCGAGGGTCCCACAGGACTTCTTTATTTCTCTTACCATTTCATTCACCTTTAACACAAGCTCAGAGTTCGAAGAAATTCCCCATGCAATTATCGAGAAATTCTGGAAACTTTTTTTAAAAGAAAAAGAATGATAACTCTGAAAACAAACAAAAAAAAGCTATACAAATACTATTATATTTATCAACACCATGAATTTGCAATAGCATTTCTTGAGATCTATATCTTTTAGCATCAGCTGATCCTTAAAAGGAGCCTTGGAGACAAATAGTCAGAGGAGACAGCAACAACAGTAATAATATTTATAATTTAATAAAATTAAAACAATACAAGCTGTGTTTGTTTTGTGTTTATTGGTATGAGGGTCTTGCTTCACTCATTATTGCTACCATTCTCTCAGAGCAATCATATGAGGGAATTGAAGAGCTGAGGCTTTCGTAGAGCATGCTACCAATGCAGTTACTTTAATGTAGAGCCATGATTGAGACACAGGCCATATGTCTTTTGACCAATATTCTACATTCCCTGTGCTAGCTTGAGGACTATATAAGGGTTAACATTTTATTTGCTCTAAATCAAACACCTATCTAACACCAATTTTTCCCATTCTACCAATCTTCAATACTAGGAGTTAGATTTGTTCCAACTGGGCCATAGGCAAATCAACTTTCATGACTTCCTATAGCTCAGAGCAAGTCCTTTATCCACAGAGCTCAGGATCCACTAAATGTCACCCTTGTATTTACACAGTCCTCCTTCTAGGCAAACAGGGGACAAGATACATTATCCCCCAAGTTAATACGCCAGATCATCAGGACCTGAAGGCTGAAAGCATGAGCTGCCAGAACTAATCTTCGATTTATTTACATCAAAGCTCAAGATAGGCCCAGATAAACTTCACAACTGTCATGCCCATCATAGGAAAGCAGCTAAGTACAGAGTGGGAATGTAATTCCATTTTCAACTGTTGGATGCCTCCTTGAAATACCAGCAATTGGGCCAATTAGCTCCAGTTGTTCAGGTGATATTAGATCTCTATCTGGTATCCATTGGAGTGAAACCAATAATTCATTTCACATAGGCACTACAGTGCCATCAGATAGTAATGCCTTTTAGTTACTGCCAACTTGGGGCATTTTTGAAATAGTGACCTCAAGATTTAAGCTGCAAAATTCCATTATCTATCCTCAAGCCAGCTACAGCTGAATTTTTGAAATATCCTATTAAGTTTTCTGCTCTGATAAAAATTCAGAGACTCCTTTTATATTAATCTCCCCATGGCAAATAAAATTTGCTGAGTGGTAGATTTAATTTGCTCTTATTTATGTATTGCTTTATTTTGGAAAAAAGTAATAATTGCTCTCAATATCACTTTTCTAGCATTACTAGAACAAAAATATTATAAAAATTTAAACCATCTCCTTATTTATTTCATTGTTTAGACTCTACACAGTAAATAGCTTATTCTTGCCTTTTCTATCACTTTGGCATTTTAATTAAAATATAATTACCACTCTGAGTGTATTAATGTACAAGTTTAGGTAATTGTCTAAGTCAGGTCATTAAGTATATTTCTAAGATGAAGCTAAAGTAACTTAAAATGTTCTACATATTTACTTGGGGCAGGTATATCTTCATATATTTTACTATTTCCCCTGGAGAACTTCACATTTTAATTATGTAATGAAATTGAGAAGTATAAAAGAGAGAAAAGGCTCCCTGTAGAATGTGTAATAATAAAATATAAATGTTTTCATTGCTATGGATTTTTAGAAAATCTATAGGATCTTGAAATAAAAGAAAATTGATGGCTCATATTTCTATCAAAAAATGAACAAGGAAAAATAAATGCTTTTTAATAATAGAAAAGAGACCAATGTTTCATGCCCACATCCACAGCCCACTCTGCACCCCTTCTGCATAAATTTTGTCATGAGTTGAAGGTATTCCTATTTTATTACTTGGTTTTGGTAAATAACCCTTGGAACTTATGAAGATTTAATTTTTCTGTTTTGCTTTTCGGATTGAAGAAAGTTAGAATCCTAACAGAAGACAAAGTCATGTAAGGAATTTAAATAGCCCACAGCCCTCCAAAAGAAGTAACTTTTAAGCAGAAAAGTTTGTTTCTTCTCAGTCTCTAGTGTAGATTGCTGTAGATTGGGCTTCATCTTGTCTCACTCTGAAAATCAGGTTATGTAACATCATTACAGTTGTTAAGGTTGACTTGCTGGTAGTTTACCAACCATCTTTATAGCCTCTCATTTAATAGTGACATACATCATATTATTGCACAAATACTGGAAAAGACTATGATCATACAACACCTACTCCTGAGGGAAATAGAAAATGTCATACAAGACTAAAAACAAAGAGTTCAATGTAGTTTATGAGCATCATTAATGAAGATCCCAAGTCATATCACTACATATTTATCTCATAATTCAGCAATTAGATATATTATAAATAAAGTCCTCTACATGAGACTTGAGAGAAAGATTTTTACTTATTCAGTGATCAAAATGGCTTCAACAATCCCGACAGCTTGATTAAATCTTTGTCTTCTTGCCAACAGTGCTTTCTTTTTTTTTATTTTAAGAATTTTTTTTATTCACTTTACATACCAACCATAGATCCCCCTCATCCTTTCTCCTGATCCACCCCAGCCTTCTCCCCTAACCATATACACCCCTCACCCCCTCCTCCAAAATGGTGAGGCCTCCCATGGAGAGTCAGCAAAGCCTTGTACATTCAGTTGAGGCAGGACCAAGCCCCTCCCCCTTACATCAAGGATGAGCAAGGAATCCCACCATAGGTAATGGGCTCCAGAAAGCCAGGTCATGCACCAGGGGTATATCCTGATCCCACTGCCAGGGCCCCTTCAAATAGACCAAGGTATGTAATTATCTCCTACATGCAGAGGGCCTAGTTTGGTCCCATGCAGGTTCCACAACTGTAACTCTAAAGTCTGTGAGTTCATAAAAGCTTGGTTCAGTTGTCTTTGTAGATTTCCCCATCATGATCTTGACACCCCCCCACCCCCCGCTTGCTCATGTAATCCCTCTTCCTTCTCTTCAGTGGACTCCCAGAGCTCGGCCTGGTGCTTGGCTGTGGATTTCTGCATCTACTACATTAGTTACTAGATGAAGGCTCTATGAGGACAGTTAGGGTATTCACCAATCTGATTACAGGGGTAGGCCAGTTCAGCCACCCTCTTCACTGTTGCTAGATCTGGGGTCATCCTTGTGGATTCCTGAAAATTTCCCTAGCACCAGGTTTCTTGCTAACCCCACAATGTCTCCCTCTACCAAGATAGCTCTTTTATTGTTCTCCCACTCCATCCCTCCCCTAGCTCAACCATCCCATTCCCTCATGTTCTCATCCCTCTTCCTCTACTCTCTATTGTTACCCCTCATCCCCATTTTACTCATAGAGATCTCATCTGCCGACAGTACTTTCATGGTACACCTTTCCTTGGAGTATTTGCTTTAAAAAATCTCATTTGTAAACTCCTTTTTTTCTATTCTTGTGAGATGAAAATGTTTCTCCAGTCTTTAACTGGACATATAACCCAAAAATGTCTTTCCAAAGAATCTGAGAATCTTCCTTAGAATATAGTTAACAATGAATACAATGGTGTGGCCTCTTAATATCTGTGAGCTAAAAGATTCATGTTAGTAAGTGCCCATTACCAAACAAACATGCCTATCACCTTGATAAAACTTACTCCTTGTATTCTGTAGTTTTCATTGACTGAATCTGCACTTAGAAGCAATATGAGGTTGCAGAAAACAAAGTATGTATTTGAGTAGATGTATTGTAGGGAAAATACTAGTCTTAAATTAGTGTTAATATCCATGATGAATGTTCAAATAGAAAGTTGAGTATTCAATCTGAACACATAGTAATCAAAATTATAGTAACATTATTTAAGACCAAGAGGTCAAATCATATATCTTAAGAGGTTAATATGGTAGGAGGAAAAATAGCTTATCTTACTTTCTCTTCTACTAAAAATATTAAGATCAAAAACACAAGAAACAGCTCATGATGGAAATCATGTGGAGTAAGGGGAACACTCCTCCATTGCTGCTGGGAGTGCAAACTTGTGCAGCTACTTTGGAAATCAGTATGGTGGTTTCTCAGAAAATTAATCTACCTCAAGACCCAGCTATACCACTCCAGGTCATATACCCAAAGGATACACAATCATACCACAAGGACACCTTCTCAACCACATTCATATCAGCCTTATTTGTAATAGCCAGAAACTGGAAAGAGCCTAAGATGTCCCTCAATCAAAGAATGGATTAAAAAAATGTGGTACATTTACACAATGGAGTATTACTTATTTGTTAAAAGCAATGATACCAATAAATTTTCTGGCAAATGGATGGAACTAGAAAACACCATTTTGAATGAGATAATTCAGAACCAGAACGATAAACATGGAATATACTCACTTATAAGTGAATATTAACTGTAAATTAAAGGAGAACCATGCTGCAACACACAGACCCAGAGAAGCTAAGTAACAAGGAAGGCTCAAGAGGGAACACATGAATCTCACTGTGAGGGGAAATAGAATGGACATGTCAGTCGATGTGAGGAGGGACCTGGAAGGTGGGATGGGCATGGGAACAGGAGGGATCAGGTTGGGGGAGGATAGAGGGAGAGAGTATTGGAGAGAGAACTGGAATCTGAGGCATCTGTGGAATGAACTAGAAACCTAGGCCAATGGAAACTCCCAGGAATAGGTGAAGGAGAAACTAACTAGGACTCCTAGCAATAGAGGATACAGAGCCTGAACTAGCCATTTCCTGTAATCGGACAAGACTTCCAGTGGATGGACTGGGACACCAACCCAGCCACAAACCCTGCGGCCTGCAATCTGCCCTGCATATAAGATGTGCTGGCGTAAAGATGGCACAGAAATTGTGGGAGTGACCAACTGATGACTAGCATAGCTGGAGACCCATACCCTGAAAGGGAGCTTCCCCATGAGGGCCAGGACCCAGAAGCAGTATACCTCACAGACTAGGATAGAACCAAACACAAATGGCAAAAAAAAAAAAAAAAAGTCAGTGGAATGATTCCTAATGATATCCTGCTATTCTCATAGATTGGTGCCTAGCCCAACTGTCATCAGAGAGGCTTCAGCCAACAACTGACTGAAACAGATGCAGAGACCCTCAGCCAAGCATTAGGCAGAGCTTGGGGAATCCTTCAGAAGAGGGAGAGGAAGGATTGTGTGATGGAGTGGTGTCAAGAGCACCACAAGAAAACCCACAGAACCAACTAACCTTGGCTCATGGGGGCTTACAGGGACTGAACCGACAACCAGGCAGCCTGCATAGGGCTGAAGTAGGCCCTCTGCCTGTATGTTACAGTTGTGTAACTTGGCTTTCCTTTAGGATTCCTAGCAGTGAAAGCAGGAGAGGTCTCTGATTTAATTGCCTGCTTCTGGGACCCATTCCTCCTGCCAGATTGCCTCCTCCAACCTTGGTGGAGGAGGGGGTGCCTGGTCTCATGGCAGCTTGATATGCCATGGCTGGGATGCCCACCAGTATGTGAAAAGAAACAGTGGTATGGATAGGGCAGTGGAGGTGGGGGTGGGGTGGGGGGCAAAGGGGGACATGGGGAGGACTGGCAAGAGGGGAGGGAGGGGAAGCTTTGGACAGGATGCAAAAACAAGAAAATAAATAAATGAAAAGAAGTGCCCCTCCCACCACAAACAACTAACTGCTTTCTTCAGTAATTTGAAGTAACAACAGAAAGATTTAATTCATGTATGTGTCTTCAGTTTGCATCTTAGAAAACTCATGATAGTAAATAACACCTCTATTAAACAGAGGAAAAAAATCCTGGTGCTGAGACTAAGTGAATCAAAAAACAAGGATCCGGGACACTATTGAAAATGTGCATCCTCACAGCTCCTCTACACTAAAACATCTTCCATAGTCAGACTCAACATCAAGACTGAGAGTGGTGTCTACCAGTGCTGGATGGTACATTGCAGCTTCTTTGGAAATCTGGAGTTGATAGCCACCAGACAAATGGTTACATCCCCGACACTCAGGATTATTTTACTTCTTCTATTAGGACTCTCTTCTCATTTGCTAGATATGAATTCATTTGTTTTATTCCTCAGATAACAACCTCCATAAAATCTGTATCATACTCTTAATATCTGTCACATTTTCTGACTGGAGTCAGCACCTTTTAAGGAAATGAATATTTCTTAGTATGTATCTCTTTCTTTAATAACTTAGAAACCTCAGCTTTCTTCCTGTTTTATGATTTTTATAGATAATCACACTTGATTGCTCTTAGTAGACTAGCACACTATCTGAAATTTGATTTTTAGTGTGCAAATTTGACCAAAACAAAGGGAGAAATCTATGGCTATTTTCTTATAACATGATCTCTCAAACACAAGACCGATTAATTCTCTGACCAATTATTTAAAATATCAGCATTGTATATTAGAGCTATTTTACTACAGAGATATTTATAATCTGTATTATCCAATATGATAGTCACAAGAGAGTTCTTAAGGAAGTTATTGTGGCCACTGAAACTAAGAAAATGATACAAAATCACTTGTGTCTTCCATATTGCATAGCCTTGCTATAAAACTAAAACATAATTACATTGTCATATATCCAACTTCGGTATATTGACCTCTGGTATCAGTCACTACAATCCCCCTGATGTAATGGTGCCTAAAACAACAGGAGGCTAAATATTAAAAGTTGTCAGGAGACAACATCTGAAATAAGGAAACAGAAAATATAGGTGGAAAAAATAACGGTGTTTCTTTAGAATATTTGTGGAGGTTAGTAGGCCCAAGGAAAGGATAGGGTGAGATAAAACTAGAGAGCTGATAGAAAGAAAAAAAAAAGAAAAGAAAAAGAAAGAAAATCCCACAACAAGCCAAGCTCTGCAGGCTGGAAAGTACAGTTACTGATTGCATCTGCTAAAGTATTGTCAACAACAGCAACTTGTGACTATTATGTATTTTACTTTATGTATTATTGAGTGTAATGCTGGCTACTGTTAACACTTGCCTCAGAAAGAAAGCTGTTTCTCTTCAAATACAGGAGAAGTTTGTATTTACTCGTCTGACATGAAACTCAGCAGGTGCCACTTTCAACAAACATGCTGTTATATCCCACTTAAGAAAGAAATAAAGAATGGCAAGCACATGTGGGCTTTTTGTGAGACATTCCTGGGTATAGTGAACATCAAATCAGTTTATATCAAATGAACTAGCTCCATGATGGAACAGAATACCCTGAAAACATCAATTTTCTATAGATACAGGAAGAAAGTGAGATGGATTTGGTGGCTAACCAGATTTTCAGTAATATGACAGTTTTTAGCTAAACATATGATGCAATAATATTGTGAATCAATTGATAACACCCAATTCAAAGACCACTTTCAAACCCAAAAGACACTACAGAAAATTATCAGTAGATCACACCTACTTTGTGAGACAATTCTGCCCTTTTCAAATTCCCAAGCCTCCAGTTTGTTTCTTTTGACATCAGAATTTGACATTTAGGTACTTAAGACTCAGCGAGAGACAAAAAGCATGTGTTTAGCATTCAGGAAATTGGACCAGACTAGCATCACAGAATCATGCTGTGTCTGGTGGGGAATAAGTACATACTGCAAATAACTATGGGGAACTTAGGCTACAGCAGTGAAAACAGAGTCCCTACTACCCATGTTTGAACTAAGTGGAATTCTCCATATAAATAAGTGCCTGCACTACACACTTGCACACAGTCATAAACACTCAGGATTCAAGCTTAATTATTAGGAACAGAGAGGTTGCAACCAGAATTAGGTTTCATATTTTATTTTAACTCTTACTATAAAGAGCTGAAGAAACTGCCTACATCATAGAATCTTCTTTTTACTATCTGTAAAAGAGGAGCCTAAGTTCTACCACATACAAGAGATATTTAATGCTTAAATGAGTTTATATATATATATACACATATATATGGCACTAATAACTGATTAATTGTGTACATTCTATTCCTTAGGCATTAGCCTTAATACTTTGAGATTTCATGTGGAGGATGGAAAAGGTTGAGTTTGAGTCAATCTTTACATTGAAGTGATATACATTTCTAGGTTTCATAGCTCTAAAGTCCACAATTTTGTGTTATACAAATGATATATTAATATATCTCCAGAAATAATCTTTTTAACTTTTAATCATGTCTCATAACTTGTATGTTGAAATGTTTTAAAGATATTTAAATGATATCTTCAGGTGTAAGATAAACTAGAATTATAGCTACATATTTGGATTGCATTGAGAGTGATATTGGAGACTGAATTTAGAACACTTTACCAATGCTTGTCTCATTCATCATTACTAGAATCAATAGTGATGATGGTTATGATGATAAGAAATTTATTTTGTTAGTTTATTTATTTATTTATTTATTTGTTTGTTTGTTTGTTTTCGAGACAGGGTTTCTCTGTGCAGCTTTGGTGCCTGTCCTGGATCTCGCTCTGTAGACCAGGCTGGCCTCAAACGCATAGAGATCTGCCTGGCTCTGCCTCCCGAGTGCTGGGATCAAAGGTGTGCACCACCACTACCTGGCCTTGTTAGTTTATTATCATCATGTAAACATTATTTCTATGAATGAAAATAATTTCCAATCATTAAAAAAAATTCTTTCTCTTTTTTCCTCTTTTTTCTTTTTTTTCTATCTATCTATCTATCTATCTATCTATCTATTTTTCTTTCTTTCTTTCTTTCTTTCTTTCTTTCTTTCTTTCTTTCTTTCTTTCTTTCTTTCTTTCTTTTCTTTTCTTTTCTTTTTTTGAGACAGGGTTTCTCTGTTTCACCTTGGCTTTCCTGGAACTTGCTCTGTAGACCAGGATGGCCTCTAATTCAGAAAGATCCACCTGCCTCTGCCTCCTGAGTAATGGAATTAAAGGTGTGGGCCAACACTGCCCAAGTTAAAACTCAATTTCTTGAAAGAAGATAGTACAGTTTATATTTTTTACTGCACTATTGATGACTTTTGCATGTCACTAATTGTTATTAATGGTGTTTTCTCCAATCAAATTATATATCACTAAATGTAGAGGAGAAATTAGATCAGTATCAATACAGGATTTAAACAATTAAACATGCAGAAAACCATTTTATAGCATGCTGATTTCAGTAATTAATAACTCATTGATAAGAAGAGTAGTTAATACATTATGATTGGGTCCTTGCCTATATTACAGACACATACCAATATTTAAATATAATATATTATACTCTTGACAGTTCTACAGACAACTCATGAACAAAAGCCCATGATTTATTCACATCTGTTATAACACATTCAGATAATTTATTTGGAAGAAAGCAATCTGCATTAATCATTTATTAATTATTAATAAAATGTAAGCATAGCATTAACCAACAGTTGTTCAAAATAACCTTTTCTTCTTCAAGCCAAGGACTTATTTATTTCCACCCTGAATTTTATAAAGATTAATCACCTTTTAAGTTGTTGTTCTCTGATTTTGCCTGATGAATCCTTGGGGGATATATTTCTTCCTCTTTTCCCTTCTTTCCTGTTTCTTCCTCCTTCCTTCTTTCCTTCTTTCCTTCTTTCCTTCTTTCCTTCTTTCCTTCTTTCCTTCCTTCCTTCCTTCCTTCCTTCCTTCCTTCCTTCCTTCCTTCCTTCCTTCCTTCCTTCCTTCCTTCCTTCCTTCCTACCTTCCTTCCTTCCTTCCTTCCTCCCTTTTTTCTTTCCTTCCTTTTTCCCTCCTAATACAACATTATATTTCTATCCTATGTATGCTCATGAATATTTCCAAAGGTTTTAGTGGAAAAAGAAATATTGTGTGATAAGGTCAGAGACTCAGTGTATAAATTTTAATTCAAATGTGTGACATTCACTCTTTGTGTTACAGAGTTTGGTAAATTTGTGCATGTTTCTAGATCTTCATTACATAACATGATAAGCTACACATATTCCCTCATTTAGTTTTATGTCTACTTTTAAACAAATAGTTTTTGCTGCTAAAAGCAGTGTTGCTCCCAATATTGTTTGCATCACATGCTCTCCACTAAGAGGGAGCAGCTGTTGTTTATGGGAAATGACTTACATTATGTTACAGTCACTTGTTTGGTAGAGTTGATCTCATGCAGTTAATAAAGTTAAAGTCATCAGTTCAAAATTTCTTGTTTCTTTTAGTTTTAGCTTTAAAGTGTGGAAACTTGTTAAAATAGTAAGAGAAGTTAATGTAATATAATGTAGAATGCTTACATACCAATAGTTCAACACTGTGCTGTCTGACACAACTTATTATGATTTATCAGTTGGTTTATTGGTTCAAAAACTGTATTGATACTTTTTTTTTTAGAAACTATAGTATGCTCATATAGTTGTGAAGAATGGTGAGGAATTGTTACTTCTACTAAAAATGTTTTTTTTTTTTTCTGGTAATTAATTCTATTGTGTCATTTTCCAAGGTTTTTACCTTCAATATTTGAATATAATATCTTTTTTTTTTTTTTGGTTTTTTTGAGACAGGGTTTCTCTGTGTAGCTTTGTGCCTTTCCTGGAACTTGCTTTGGAGACCAGGCTGGCCTCGATCTCACAGAGATCTGCCTGGCTCTGCCTCCCGAGTGCTGGGATTAAAGGCGTGCGCCACCACCGCCCGACTGAATATAATATCTTAACTCAAGAAAGTAGTCTCAGATCCAGTTATTTTTACTCTAGCATCATGTGTGTAGGTATGTGTGTGTATGTGTGTGTGTGTGTGTGTGTGTGTGTGTGTGCATGTGTGTAAATATAAACAAGCATGTTTATGTATTCTATTATGATGATTTTCCCTATGCTTGATATTATAACCCACCTGTTTCTTTGTGACATTCTTTTGCATCTATCCTTCTCTTAAAATACTGCTTATGTTTTTGTTTATTTCTTTTTTGAGATAAGGTCTCACTATGTAGCCTTGGCTTGCCTTTAACTCCTACAGATCCACTTGCCTCTTCCTCCCTAGGGTTCGGATAAAAGACATGTGGTGCCATGTCCAGCTTAAAATACTTTTTCAAATACTTTATTTGTTAAAGTTCAATTATTTTTATTTTTTCATTTCAGACTTTATTTTTCTTATGAGGTCTTATGTTGTGCATTCCTTAATGTGTGTCTTCTGGTATCAGACTCATTTCAAGTTTTCTTTAAATGTCTAATCATTTCTGAACTTCTGATAGGAAACACATGGAACTCAAAAGTTAATGAGGTCAAGGTCATTGCAATTTGCCAAGGAAATAACAGAGAGACAAGATCTGCAATTAGAGAAAATTGTGGATATTTGTAGAAGTATCTCTTATGTGTTACTGAGTGTTCTCCACACATTCACATGTGGAAACTTCCAATCCTGGAGAAAGTATTAAAGCAGAAACTCACTGAGGCTCTTTCTAGGAATAAATACCTCCTATTTTCATAATCTGGGCTTGAACTTCTCATAAGTCATATAAGTATCTGAGAGCATTTTGCAGGTATTCAAATGCAGCATCTGACAAGACAGAACTTTCATGTCTCTTAACAATATCACAGATGACAGGAAGCAATATTTTAAGGAGCTCAAACATATCTACTATGGCGAAACTTCCAAATTACATTGTTTAAAATTCAATAAAAATTCCCAGAAGTATAAGAACCAGAAGTCCATAACCGATTAAGATTGTAGCATTTAACTAATTAAAGCTGAACCAGACAGAACAAATTATAATTTTAGGGGATAAAATAATCAATCCAGTGAACATAAAAATATCCTGAAAATGCAATGAGGTATAGAAATATTTATTATTTATTGAATGGGTTGTTGTTCATTAAACAAACTTTGTATTAAATTAATTTTATAAATAAAAAGAGTTATACTCAAATGGCATATTAAGCCTCTGAGAGAAGAGTGTTGATACATAAGAATTAGCAATAGAAATCATCTAAAATGGTATACATAGAAAAGATAATAATGCTGTGGAGATGGCTCAGTTTGAAAAGTGCTTTTCATGCAAGTAAAAGTGTTTGAGTTCAGATCCCGAGCAGCCATGTTAAAAGCAAGGAGTGTTGGCCTGGGATGCAGAGACAGGGTAATTCTTGGAGCTCCCTAACCAACTAGTCTTGTGAAATTTGTGACTTCTAGGTGCAGTAAAGTACCCCATTTCAAAAAGAAAGGGAGCAATAGAGTGAGACACTGAATGATAACCTGCAGTAGAGAATACCGGAGAAAGATAGGTTACTTTTCTGTTGCCTTGATAAAACCCCATGACCAAGGTAACTTATTGAAGGAAGGGTTATTTGAGCTAATAGTTCCAATGGGCTAAGAATCCATTATGTTAGGGAGGCTTGGTGGCAAGCAGAAGGCACAGCAGGAGAAACGTGAAGCTGAGAGCCCACATCTTCAAACACAGACACAATATACAGAGAGTGAACTGGAAGTAGCATGAAGTTTTAACACTTGAACTCCTCAGCCACTGATATACTTCCTCCATCAGTGTGCAATGTCTAAGTCTCCCCAAACAGTGCCACCAACCAAGGAATAAGTATTCAAATATCTAAGACTATGAGGGACATACTCATTCAAATCAATACAATATCTGATATTTGAATTCTGTCTCTCACGTGCATATGCACATATGATGATAAATACCACTCACACAATTTTTTTAAA
>CABHPR010156995.1:54093-83295 GCA_902168415.1 Peromyscus melanophrys | reverse complement strand
TTGGTGACCCTGCTGAGTGCCGGCCAGTGCCCAGGCCCCGCTCCTGGTTGCTGCTGTCGGCATACTTAGTTGTAGTCCACTTTTCATGATGTTACTGTCTCATAAGTGTTTGTGATTGACATTAAAGTGCCTTTTGGACTTTTAATGACAGTGCTTCTGTGTCATGAAAGAACTAAGAACTCCGGTCATCTGTTGCTTTTGTGGGGAAGTGGTTCTGTTGTCAGCCTACTATGTGTAAAGTCCATTTTGTAAGAATTTCCAAAAATACAACTCTAGTATGAGTGACTGGCTGTTGAGCAACACGAGTTCTGACTGGTTTCCACACCTCCTTGGAGCTGTAACCTCGCAAGGCCACATTTACAGGGATGTTACCCCTGCTGGGTGTCAGCATCTTCTCCGAGAGTGAGGTGAATTAAAGGAAAAACTCCAGTGAGAGGAACAAGTCTGGTACTTCCCACCTTAGGAGTTGGGCTCCTTGTCCAGCAAGCAGCGCTCTGTGGGTTTGGAAGCCTGTAGGTCATTGCTAGCAAGTTGTCGGGGGCTCAGAAAGCATCGCCACACCAACTCACAGGATGGAGTCCAATTGGATTTTAAGTTTTGTGTGTATGGTAGGGCACATGTGCTACATTGGTTGTGTGGAGATCATAGGACAAACGTTTAGGGGTCCACCACACAGGTCCCAGGAGTTGAATTTGGGTTGGCAGCCTTGGCAGCAGGCACCTCCACCCACTGAGCCATCTCCCCAGCCCAAGTTTAGAAGATCTTAGACATGACAACACTAGGAAAAAAGACTTAGGAGATAGAGATGACCTATTAAAGGGGGCACTGGATCAGTTGACTCCATCTTTTCAACGAGAGCCTGGGGGAGGTGCAGTCCTACCTCCATGAGCCATCAGGGCTTAGTCAGCCGAGGCCTCTGCCAACTTGGACCAGAGCCCCAGCGGAGTCCATTTTGGAAGAGTATGCAGATTCCAGTAGAAATGACTAGGTTTGGTTTCTGCTTTTTAATTTCCTATGGAAAAATTTATGTTTCACCCTTAACAAAAGGCATTTACTGTGTAAATACCTAAAGCTCAGCATACTGACCACTGAGTATTCTAGAAACACTTAAGAGATTTGAAGGCAAAATGATCCACAAACAGCTCTGTATTCCAAGTACAGAGGACCAAACTTAAATCAGCACTCTGGATAAAGCCTCCCAATGAGGTCTTCCGCAAGGCTAACTACAGCACTGATTCTCAACCTACAGGTCACAACCCCTTGGGGTTGAACAACCCTTTCACATTATCAGATACCTTGCATATCAATATTAATTCATAACAGCAATTCATAACAGCAAAATTACAGTTATAAAGTAGCAACAAAATAATTTTATGGTTGAGGGTCACCACAGCATGAGGAGAGCTGCATTAAAGGGTCGCAGCATTAGGAAGGTTCAGAACCACTGAACTACAGGGAAGTAACCTTCAGAAAGTCATGCTAAGGAAATCAGGGTCATGCCTGAGTTGCTCTAGCCACCAAGTAAGAGACCTGGCTTCAGTGCACCTCTTCAGAGTCCAGTCCATGCAGCTATGCAAGACGCTGGACTCAGGCAGGGCTGGTGAGACGGAAGTGGCATGTACAGGAAACTGCCGAGTTGAACTTGTTCAGGAAGGACTGCAGAGCCAACTCCTGCTGACCGAGGTCCAGAAAGTGGAAAGGTGCTGTTGGGTAATGTAGCCATCACTAATTTGAACCAACATGGCAAAGAAGCACTGCCTTGGTCTCGAATCGCATGGATGGGGAAAGCTAACGTCACCTCTAACTGCACTGATGCACTCCTACCATCCAGAAGCTGTCCCTGTTCCACCCCCACCCCCACCCCCGTGCATCTATTGTAGCCATGTGACTGGTTTCCTTAACTACAGAGACTTCTCCCTCTCTGCATAATCCACCTATCTGTCCCCAGCTCAGGTATTTCTCTGGAATCCATACCTGTATTGTATCCTACCCAGATTACTCCCATAATTCACCATGCTTTTGTGTCCACCGCACCTGCCCACAGTACTCCTCTTATATCCCTTACTATACTACTCAGGACCACCTTTGTGTGTGTTCATGTATGTAGCTTCAGTTTTCCTGCCGGGCCCACAGTCAGGACAAATCTGTCACCCGCCAGTCCCACAGCCGCTCAGACCCAACCAAGTAAACACAGAGACTTATATTGCTTACAAACTGTATGGCCGTGGCAGGCTTCTTGCTAACTGTTCTTATATCTTAAATTAATCCATTTCTATAAATCTATACCTTGCCACATGACTCGTGGCTTACCGGCATCTTCACATGCTGTTTGTCATGGTGGCGGCTGGCAGTGTCTCCTCAGCCTTCCACTTCCCAGAATTCTCCCCTCCTTGTCCCGCCTATACTTCTTCCTGCCTGACCACTGGCCAATCAGTGTTTTATTCATTGACCAATAAGCAACATGTTTGACATACAGACCATCCCACAGCACATGTATGCACAGATATATGTTCAGGTTTGTGTATACATGTGTGCATGTGTGGAGACCAGGGAGAGCCTCAGCTGTCGTTCCTTAGGTAGTATTGACCTTGCTGTTTGTTTTAAATTATCATTTTATTTTAAAATTTTTATGTGTATAGGTGTTCTAATAGTCATGTATTTTTGTGCACCACTTGCATGCTTGGTGTCCAAGGAGGCCAGAGGAGGAGGATGGATCCCCCAGAACTGGAATTACAGATGGTTGAGTGTTGTGGAATAGAATATTTGCTTAACCATGTAAAGATGAGTTGCATTGGTTTGTGTTACAGAATATTTGTTTATGTAAAGATGTGCTGCACTTGTTTATGCTGCATTTGTTTAACTATGTGTGCTGTGGCACCTTGCCTGCCTAAGGCACCTGATTGGTCTAATAAAAAGCTGAATGGCCAATAGCTAGGCAGGGGAGGAATAGGCGGAGCTAGTGGACAGAAAGAAAAGGGCAGCCAGCCAGCCAGCCGGGGGCCAGACAGACATGGAGGAAGCAGGAAAGCAGGATGGACAGCACGTAGATAGGTAAACACGCCTGGGGGCGGCACACAGATGCATAGAAATGGGTTCATTTAAGTTTAAAACAAGCCAGCTAGACACAAGTCTAAGCTAAGGCCAGGCAATCATAGTAAGTCTCGTGTCATGATTTGGGGGCTGGCGGTCCAAGAAAGCCTTCTGCACTTGGGCCACCGTGTGGGTGCTGGGAACGGAACTCAGAGCAACAAGTGCACCCTGACTGCCCAGCCATCTCCAGTTGCCCACCTTGTTTTTTGAGATAGTCTCTCAGTGACCAGGAGCTCGGTGTGTAGATAGGCTGTCAGGCCAGTGAGTCTCCAGCACAGGGATACAAACTTGCCAACACCCCCAGCTGCTGCTGCTGTTGCTGCTTTTCCTCTTCTTCAGCTGGAAGATGATTCTATATAAGTTTAAGAGAAAAATCAATAGGGCAGGCAAACAGAAAAGCTTGGCTGCTGCTGGGAGCTGGGAAATGGATAAGAGGGAGAGCGGTAGCCATGTCTTTTGAGGTAGGGTTCTGGAAAGCAGGCAGGTTCAACAGTAGAACTCAGCAGGGAAGCAGGTCCTTCATAGTGAGAAAGCCCAGAGGGTTTTAGCATGCTCAGGACTTTGACTGGTATCACACTTCTTGAATTAGGACTCAGAAAAGCAGGCAGGCTAAACAGTGAAGATCTGCAAGCAACTGTCCCATCTGGTTTTTTAATGTAGTTTCTGAGGATAGAACTCAGGTCCTCATGCTGCACAGCAATCACATTGCCTGAGCTATTCCCTCAGCCCCTTCTTGGTCAGAAGGCATGGATGTGACCAGTGTCCCTGCCCTCCAGGGCCCCCGTAGTCACTGTATCTGACAACATGGACAGTCCTGAAAGACACTGAGTTTGTTGAGGGGGCTCCTCAGCCTTCCTTAATAAGAAATTCTCAGCCCTCGGAGATAAAGGAAAAACTTTAATTAGCACGTAGCTGTAGCCTCTGGCTATGATTTAGATAAGTCCAGCCTTGATCAGAAATAGTTCATGGTTTATGTAGGGTTAGGCAATGTCATTATCTTGTGACCATCTTAGGGTGGTGTTTTTATCCCCACCCCAAAGAGGTTTTTCCTAGACCTAAGCACGTTTTACAGAAGCTAAAATTTGGAAGTTTCCAGTTAAGACGGTTTGACCTTTAGCAAAGAGAATTTGCTGTCTAAGAGGGTAGTGATGGTGGTTGCTTCTCCAGGGAGAAGAGTACTTGTGACCCTTTTCAGAAATGAGAAAGGGTCAAGCAGTTTGCCGGAGCAGAAGTCAGCAGTTCAGTGTTAGCTCTTCTGTCTCAGACTAGACAGTTTCTCATTGCCTTTTCTTATTCTCATGTAACCCAGTATTTCCCAGGTAAGCCTGGTTATCGTAAGGTTGAAGCTTGCTATGTTCCTTTTCTCCTTCAAGCTTAGCTTCAAGTGTCAGGTTTCACGGAGGAGGCAACTCGGGCCAGGTCTTCACCAGCTCACTCAGTTATTCATTTGTATGTGGGCTGCACACTCAGGTTTTGTTACTGACCACGAGGACAGTAGAGACTGGCATGTCAGCAGGCAACTGGGATACCAGGACACAGCTGGACTGTCCAGACCTCAGAGAGAGGGAGGAACCACGGGGATTGGGTCTTCCGAGAGCTAGCAATTGACTAGAAAGGAGAGGACTCTTTGTTAGGTCTCTGTTTTATTTGGTTTTTGAGACTGAATCTCTCACTCTGTAGCGAAGGATGGCCTGGATTTCATTATGTAGCTCAAGCTGACTTCAAACTCAGGGTGAAATCCTCAGCCTCTTGAGTGATAGATAGAATTACAAGAATAAACCACTCTGCTCAGCTTTTTATTGGGTCTTAATAGCCCCCTGTTGGGTCCTGCTCCCTCCCAAGATCACCCCTAGGAAATACACTCCAACAGCATAACTTGCCTCCCTCAAAATCCAACCTACAGTCACCCCCACCCCACCTACTGAGCCTTATCCACTAGTCTTAGGAGCAGTTGGACAGAAGAGGGCTACTCAAAGGTGGTACAGGCCGTTAATCCCAGCACTCAGGAAATCAAGGCAGACAGATCCCTGTGAGTTTGAAGCAGGTCTAGTGTACATAGCGAGTTCCAGGCCATCAAGGGCTACACAGTGAGATCCTGTCTCAAAAAATTTAAAAAAATCATGGCACAAGGAAGGCAATGAAGGACATTCCAGAGCAGATGTGACTGCTGTCAGCCACATTGCTAAAGGACATTCATCATCCCTGATACTCAGCTTAAGATGCTTGCTTAGAGCTGTCCTGGAGCCCAGGTCAGTTTTTCATGGGTTTATCTTATTTCCAAGACAGGATGTCACCATATGGAACAGGCTGGTCTTGAACTTGTGATCCTCCCACACCAGCCTTCCAAGTGCTGAGATTACAAGTGTGAGCCACCACACCTGGCTTCACCTTATATGGACTGTTTATCTTAACCCTATATGGACTGCTACATACCTCCAGTCTTCTTGCCTTTTGCAAAACTGAATCCAAGAGGTAGTGAACTGGTTCAGCTGATAAAGTGCATGCCATGAAGGCACGAATACCTTAGTTTGAGCCATAGAACCCATGCAGGAAAAGGCTGGGGGGAATGTGGAGGCCCACAGAGGTTTCCTAGTGAGATCTGAGCTTGCTTTACCCAGCAGGGCTGCATAAGAGGATGGATTGACCACGTGCATGATTACCAGGTGTGTGGAAGGGTCTGCACTTGGCTATGTGGTGTGCTTTGGTCTAGCAAGGGGAAGGTCTTTTGCTCTGCCCCTTGGCATTGTTATAAAAAGCCCTTTTGAAGAGACAGAAGGGACCATTGGGTATTGACCCAGGGTGCACTTAGGATCCTAGCATTGTGGGGACAGAGACAAGTGGATTTTGGGGGCTTGCTGCCCAGCCAATCTAGCTGAATTGGCAAGTGCTAGGCCCATAAAAGAACCTGTCTCAAAAAACAAAGTGGAGGTTGACCTCTAGCCTCCACATATGATTACAAATATGTACACATGCTCGCTCTCTCTCTCTCTCTCTCTCTCTCTCTCTCTCTCTCTCTCTCTCTCTCTCACACACACACACACACACACACACACACACACACACACTCACTTAAAAAATTTTTTAAATGAAACCATAATTTCATTGTGGAAAATGATGCCTTAGAATTTGAAACCACATCTTTACTTTGAGATTTTGGAGCCCACAAAACTAAAACAAATGACCAGTGGTCAGCTAGGGCCAGTCTGTGGAAATGGGGGAGTGGCCCCTCATGAGTGACCACAGACCACACCTGTCTTCCAGTTGTTGGCAGTGTCAAAAGAATTTATTTCAAATCTGTTTAAGAATGTGGTAAAACTCAAGTTTTCGAAAAAGTAATACAGGAAGTTCAACCAACCCCCTAAAGACCAGAAAACACAGTGTTTGCAATTCAAAAAATACAAACGCTTGTGGATACCTATACAAAAATTAGAAAAACTTACTTTCCTTACCACTGCCCACCCCTCTGTGTTTTCAGCAAAACATGAACAGCCACAGGACCAAGAGCTGCCACCAAATACCAACCACGGGGGACAGAATCAATGTGGTAGGGAGGGCGGGGAGAGGAGGCAAGGAGGGGCAGGAAAAGGGGGCCAAAACAACAGTACACAGCTTTCTGCTTCTGCTAAATTCCTTTGCCAACATTATACAAACACCTTTCATGCTCAGTGTGCCGTGTAGTGCAAAGGCGGCGATTCTTTATCATGCATTCACGTTTTCTGTTGTGTCTACACCCCACCCACTCTCTGCTGGTGCTGAGGAAGTGGGGGGCTTAGGAAGTCCAGTCTCTGGGGGTTTGGAGTTGGAAAGGCCACTACAGGAGCTCCGGTAGTCATCCCAAGGCCTGTATAGCATCTGCTCAGCGATGTGCACTAAGGCTTGGTGCCCAGTGCCACCACCCTGCTAGCCCTCAAACTTTGAGACCTCTCCCAGGGCTGGGTCGACAGCTGGGCCCTCAGCAAGCTGTACCACTTGAGGGAATCACCTCACTTAGAGTCAAATCCCGGCTTCTTCTGGATTCAGCACTGTTCATGGAAAAGGTCAGGCTCCCCGCCCTTCATAGCTTGTGCCAGGAAGTCCCAGCGGCAGTCAGTTGTCTGAAATGGACTTGTCATTAGCCATCCCCTCAAGGTCCCAGTTCAGCTGTATGTTATGACACTCTCAGATGTCTTCCAAAGCCACCCCTACAGTTGGGGAAATAAAAGTGAAAGGCTGTGCGTGGGTAGGGGGATGTCTTAGAGACAAGAACTGAAGGAACAGGAGGCAGAAGGCTGGCTGACATCTTTTCTTGGCTTAGAGGACACTACATGCAGATGCCTTTAGCACTCAAGAGAAGGTTGCTGACAGGTTTGGCCTGTTTAAAGCCCTGGAACATGGCTCTCTGTTAATGGGATGTGCTTGCTGTGGTCATGTGAACTGGCTGAAATGGCCAGGCAGCAATGTGAAAAATACTTGCCTGATCACAGGAAGCTTGGGTGGAAGACACCGTAGTCAGAGGACACAGTAAAGTCATCCAGGTTTGAGCCACTGAATGTGATATCATTCAGCCTGGACCTTACCAATGAGACTATTCCATGATCCGCACAATACAGAGAGGAGGTAGGTTGGTGTGACCAGTCTTGTTTGCAGGCAGGGATACTGAGGCACAGAACAAGTAGGATATTCACCCCATGCATGCCATGAGCCAACATCAAAGCCAATTTAAGAGCTAAGTACTGAGAGATACTCTTGCTGTCTCGTCTCTCTGCCTCAAGCCTCCTCTTTACCTTGGCTCACCTCTTCACCTCTTCCCCAGCTGTCAAGACCCCATTCAGCCAAGAACCCATACCATGCTGTCACTGACAACTAGCTGTTCCTGGGGTAACAGAGTTCCCGGGACCAGTGTGGACTTTGAACGTCTTCTAACAATATATTATGAGATTGCTCTAACTCCTTGAGGGTCCCAAATCTATTAAGATATCCCTGTTCCTTCCAGGAAAATGTGGCCAAGAAAAATGAAGGGAAGGAAATTTTCTTTCCAAGAGTAGAGGTGGGGTTGGCCACTACCTTCAGTGAGCAGAAATGTAAGCCCCTTTCCCTTGCATGCTCCACTGAAGACCTGTGAAGAATTCTTACGTTGGGGTAATATGAGGCCAGTGGCTTTGGGACAGACCTCCTATGTGACACAGGAATGGGTACCAACACTATGAATGTCAACACCCAATAAATCAGTATGACCCAGATCCAGGTCAGCCCCAAAGGGGTATATGGATGTCTCTAGGTATTTGGGATTATCACATTAACTGGGGTGCTCTTGGCATCTTGAGGGTAGAGACCAGGGGTGCTTAATGCTTTCCAGCACTCAGGCCCCACCCCAAAGGTCAACATTAAGCACCCCTGGGGTCACTCCCACAGTCCTGTGATGATGTTCTTCACACTCCCATATTGAGATTCCCCGAATGATTTTATCCACTCTCTTCTCCTCTCTGCACTGGGAGGCCATAGGGGCTGGAGACAGCCTCACGAAGGGCGAATCCAGACCACCTGCGCTGAATCATGTCTCCACTCAAGAAGCAAGCCTTTGACTCACAGAATTAAGGCTGACATGCTGCCCCCGGAAAGTCAGTTCACATGGACACTGCACTCTGGCCCTGACCTGAGGGGGCCAGGGGAGGAGGAGGGCAACATGAGCAAGAGAAAGAGCTCCAGTAGAGTGGGCATTCTCCATCTCGCAGGGCTCGTCCATGTTTCAGGGCTGGCCCATGTTTCAGGGCTCGCCCTGGTAGCATATTGCTTCCTGGCTCTGGACCCCTTGGGGCTACAGGGCAGCTAAGAACATTTTTGGAATCATAGAGTACACAAAGGACTGAAGGTACAGCCTGGACCACATACAGTGTGAGAGTACCAAGGTCAGGCAGTTGTCCTCTAAAGCCAAGACCGTGTCTCCAGACAGGGCAGAGGAGGGAAAGCCTGGGCTGTGGATACTGCTGCCCTGCTGTGAGGGGGGAGGTGCTGTGTGTGGTGTAGGTGCCAGTGGGTATTTGTCAAGGACACTCGTTTCTAAGGGATTGGCATTCACTGACCCACACAAAAAGCAAGCTTCAGAGTTGAATTTCTTTCTCGAAGACTTACCCCAAGTTCCTTCTCAGTGGCCCACCAAGGAAGGCCTCACCTTGATGTTGTGTATATACAGCAATGTCACCTCAGTACCAACTGCTAAGGTGACCCCGTGATCTGTCTGTCACTTGAAATTCCAGGGCCTTGCCACTGTGAGGACTTAGCTTTTCCGATCACCTCAAACCCCCATGCATTCTCGTCCCTGAAAGGCGCCCTGTGCAGAAGGCAGGGGAGGTGGCTGTGCAGGGCTGCCTGGGTTGTCCCTGGCATCAGCGTATTGCTTCCGGGCTCTAGTGAGCAAAGGGAGACGTTTAGCCACCTCCCCCACCCATGCTGCTGTGGGAGATGGGGAGCTGGGTCTTCCTGGCTCAACTTCAGGGAACTCCTTAAAGAGGTCACCTGAGTTGGGTGTGATGTTCACCTCTGTAATCCCAGTACTCAGGAGGCTGAGGCAGGAGGATTGCTGTGAGTTCAAGGCCAGCCTGAGATATATAGTGAATTCCAGGCCAGTCTGGGCTACAGTGTGAGACCATGTCTCAAACAAACTAAAATAACAAGAAAAAGGAGGAAGGGTAAGTAGAGGAGGAGGGGGAGGAGGAGAAGGAAGAGGAGGAGGGGGGGGAGGAAGAAGAGGGGGAGGAGGAGGAGGAGGGGAAAGAGGAGGAGGGGAAAGAGGAGGAGGAAGAGGAGGAGGAGGAGAAGGAAAGTGACCTAGAGCTCTAGGGGCTCAGTGGTTGATCACTTTCCTAGCATGTGCAGGACCAAGGCCATGGGTTGGATTCTCCAGCACCAGAAAAAAAAAAGTCACCTGGAATTGTGGCCATTTCCTTATCTCCCCAAAGCGATCCACAGATCCAGATCTGCCCAAGTGACTCCCCCCCCCCCCAGGCAGGTGTTTGACCCAGGCTTTGAAGACTGCGGGGCTACCCCTGGCCAGTCTTTCTGCTTGTTCTTACTCCAGGGTCTCTGGGCTCTCCCACAAGAGAGCCAGACACTTGGACCACCACCACCAGCAGCAGCAGCACCAGCACCACCACCCCTGACCACGGCCACATGTGGCTTCCTGGGTCCAGGAAGGCAGAGGCTCCTCCATGTTCTTCACTCAGAAGCACCTTTCCCTCCTTCTGCTGGGATCTTCCAGAGCTGTGGCCGTGGGACAACAGAACCTGCTGGGCAACTGAGGATATGGTAGCCAGGGTCCTGTGGGCTACCCTGAGGGCTCTGGATGGAATTATGAGCTGTTGAGCCAGAGACCACTTAGCAGGAAGAGAGTCCAAAGAAGCCAAAGGTCCACCTCTGCCATGAAGGTGGCTCCGGGGCCCAGGGTGGAGGCTGGACAGCGTGGAACTGCTCCTGGTGACATCCGAGTATCTGAGAAAACCAGGGCCACCAGTAAGAACTCTGAGGTAGGACTGGAGGGTCTGTGCAGCCCAGCGGTGTGTACTTGGGAGCAGGTGCGGGGCCTATGCACGAAGGCGGTGAGGAAGCACAGTTGGGATCGGTGCGGATCTGATATTTAAAAAATCAAAACAAAAAAACAGCCCAGCTGATGGGCAAGTCATTCCTCCATGTAAAATGAAACACTTGATGAAATGAATTCTTTCCAAAGGAGAGAGCCAGGACACAGGCAGTCAGAGCTGGAGACTGCGGGAGACAGGCAGGGATGACATGAGGCCTGAAGGTGGGGGTGACTTCCTGTGGACCTCGCCAGCAAGGGCAGCGCTCCTCAGAAGGAGACCTCCTGCACCCCAGGGAACCCTGGTTCATGTGGAAAGAGAAGTTGTAGGGTGTCATCATCTAGTTTCAGCCTTCCTCCGGGGTCTCATCTGTCCCATTGTGACAGAGTCACCCCATGTTGCCACCAGGGCCGCTTCTCATGTTCGTGATACTTCCAGCAGGGCACTGGGTGAAGCCATAGGGGCTTGCTTTGATGAAAGGTCTTCCCGGGGTCTGCTGCTTCTGTGCTCAAGGCCTAGCCTAGGAAGGCAATGTAGTTTATTTCCATCAGTTTCTGGGGAATCAGGTTGTAGAGAAAGCCACTGCCATGCAAAGACTTGTCATTGTCTTGGGTTCCAGGGTTTCCATTTGTAACTTAGAGCTGAATGAATAAAAGTTAACTGATTGAGCCAGGCGGTGGTGGCACACGCCTTTAATCCCAGCACTCGGGAGGCAGAGGCAGGCAGATCTCTGTGAGTTCGAGGCCAGCCTGGTCTACAGAGAGAGTTCCAGGACAGGCTCCAAAACTACACAGAGAAACCCTGTCTCAAAAAAAAAAAAATTAGGGCTGGAAAGATGGCTCAGTGGTTAAGAGCACCGACTGCTCTTCTAGAGGTCCTGAGTTCAATTCCCAGCAACCACATTGTGGCTCACAACCACTTGTAATGAGATCTGGTGCCCTCTTCTGGCCTGCAGGGACACATGCAGGCAGAACACTGTATACATAAATAAATAAATCTTAAAAAAAAATTAAAAAAAAAACCTGATTGTTACACACACCGTGTATGTGTGTGTGTGTGGGGGGGGGGGGGTAGGGGTGGGGTATTGATACCACATGGTTAATAATAAAGGCGGTAAGGAAGCCCTTCTGAATGGTTCTAGTAGTTCATTAATGATTAATGTTCCATTAGTCCTGAATTTGTTTGCAGTATATTGAAGACTATAGATCCCAAAGGCTCAAGGTCAGTTTCTTCCAGCAGAGGCGACAAGTTGCCAGCTTGGGACTCCAGAAGGAGCAGAGTCCTAGCAACGGGTTACAAGCAGGCATGGAGTGACATCACAGCGCTGACTGGTCTTGGGATACCAGTCTCCAAGTTAGCCTTCCACTCTCCCTCCAGGAAAAAAATTTAAGGGGAAATCAAACTTTTCAAAAGGTGTCAGAAAACAGAAGCCTGAAACCAAAGCCTTCCGGAGCACTGGGAACCCTAAGCTCTGTGGCGTAGATGTGAAAGGCCACTCCTGACATCGGCAGCCACAGTATGGCCATGTGGCTCACAGCCCATTCATTTTCCATTTCCCCCAAAAGAGCATCTTCAGACATTGACTGGCTGCTGGGACCCAGGACTTCCTGCTGTGCCCTTGTCCTCTGTGAGGGCTGCCATCACAACCAGGCAGGCAGCAGGGGCCACCAGGCTAGTTGCCGGACAGCTTTGGCCGTCCCAGGTTTGTTGGCACCTCCAGTCCTGTGTGCAGGGTGACCTGGAAAAGATGAAGCAAGCAGGGGTCAGCTCAGCGACAGAACACTTGCAGAGTATGCAAAGGCCCTGGGGCCTGTCCCTAACGCAGGAGAGAGGGAGAGGAGAAAGAGGCGGGAGGCAGGGGCAGTGGAGAAGAACAAAGGGCAGGAGAAGCTGTCCTTAACACCAAACACTGTGGCAGTACTGTGACCACATGTGCCACGTGGCCAGTGGAGAACTTATGCTGTGGACTTGCTGCTCATTTGTTCACATTGCTAAGTGTCACCTTGTACATCTTTCCTCACAATAGGAGCGACACTGATGACCAGCTGGGTTCCCTGTTTGGCTAGCGCCGTGGAGCCCTGTATCAGAGGGGCTCTGGTTCTCATGGCTGAGTCTTTGCACCTGCCGTCTCCTCTAGTAACCTGACAGCTCCCACTGTGCTCCTCAGTTTCCCTTTTCAAGTAACCAATGCCAGACTGTTGTGGACCCAGCTGCTGGGCAGTAGACACAAGGCAGGTCCCTTGATGGCTCCAGGAACAGAAGGAATCTGTTAGAAGTGAGGGATGTCCCTGTCCTCTGACCTCTCACTTGGCCTGTATCAGGAGCTCCTGTGCCATCCCATTCCCCTGCGACACTGAGCCCCTGCTCCTCCCTGGAGCCCCTCCGAGCCTGTTTGCTCCAAGTGATCAAGTAGTACTTGGGACCCCCTCCAGGGATGCTCAGAGAGGCCAGCAGGCAAACTGCCTGTCTGGCAAATAGGTGCCCAGTTTCGTGACAGTGCACACTGTTCAGGAAGCAGACAAGTTGCAGGGACTGGGCTCAGAGTATACCTGCACATTTCGGTTGAGGCTGAGAGCAGGCATGAAGACCCCATCCACATGGCTGAAGGCTGTGGGGCCCTGCTGCTGCCCATTGATGAAGAACGTCAGTGTGTGCTTGTTCAGGTCCAGCAGCACGCCCACAGTGGCCCCCTTGCACACACCGCCTTCAGTCCTGGGAAGATAAGCCAGGGAAACCTGTTACCACATCCAGCTTATGATATCACAGTAACTCAGAATACCCCAAAGATGTTGGTAACATCCTCATTCAAAATCAGCCTCCAAGGGTATGTGTATATGTCAGACACAAGAGAAGACAACCCTGAGGGACCAAGTTGCTCAGCCCCTTCTTATCCATAGTGTCTGAGACCTACACACCAGGGAACAAGAGTTTGGCTGGGTGGATCCCTCCTGAAACCACAAGACACCAAGCATGAGTAGAGAAGAGAAGCGATGGGTCATCTTTCCTTTTTTAGTCTCGTGATGATACTGAGCCAGATGGAGATGCAGATCTCAAGGTCCAGAGACATTTGGAAAGGACATGCCCCTTTAGTTCACCTGCACAAAACTTTCCCAGGGGACTGGCAGCGTGTGGTGGGAGATGCATGCTGAGTTGGGAATCAAGTCCCCTGAGTCACCACTCCACAGGTGACCATGCTAGTTTTGGAGCACTTGAGAAATGTTGGGACTAAGACATTTCTGGGATGGTAAAAAAAATCTATCTTCGGGTGGGGAGGAACTTTAAGTGATAGACCTGGAAGACCTCACATTGGAGCCTCTGCGCCCTTCAGCAGACTTTCCCTTCATCAACTAGGGGCTTCCTTAGCATCAACCTTGCTCAGCTCTGGGAGGAAACTGTGAGTCCTCGGTTAGGATTGAGCCAGGGGCAGAGGTGAGAAGTGAGAAGAGCTCCTGACATGAAGTCTTAGAAGGACCTGGGTGAGAAGTGAGAAGAGCTCCTGACATGAAGTCTTAGAAGGACCTGGTGGACTGGCCGAGAGGAGGATGCTCCTGAAGAGGGCAGGTGTCCTGGCGGTGCCTTAGGGCTCCGTGCAGAAGGTTCCAACAGATAGGAAGGGAAACCAGAACTTGACAGTCACTGCACTTCTAATACTAGACACCAGGTGGCAGTGGTGACAAGTCTGACCTGCCAGCTTTCCACACAACCACCCCCTAGCATCAAGGTCATGTCTGGGAGCAGTGTCAAGCTTCTTCTGGAAGGAAGGTCACCTGCATTTGCCCCACCCTGGGACATGGAGGAGTACACACAGGTGTAGTTCTTCCCTCTGCTATCTTTTGTCTCTCGTGTTCCTTCTGATCCTCTACTGGGAAGCCAAGGGGCTGCCTGGCAAGGGCTCCAGAGCATTTAGGGAATATGACAGCCTCTGCCCTGGGGATTGAGGAGTTCTCACCATAGGAGACTCCACTGATGTCCTCTTTAAATCCTAACAGCACCTCTTATTCTCCCTGGGTCTGAGCGAAGTCCAGCCTGCCTAAACTCGCCTCATAATCTGCAACAGAGATCGGGCTTTTGTAAGGATTAAGGGTGCTCTGGTAGCCCCCATACATCCTACAGTATCAAGCAGAGTCAGCACCTAATGTAAGCTTGAGGTCATTACTGCAACCATCACAGAGTGTCTAGGTGGACGTCGGCTCAAGCACACAGACATGGAACTGGTAGGCCGGGGTGGTCTTGGCCCCTTGGGTTAGAGGTGGAGGGAAGTGAGCTTATAGCACCCAGGAAATCCACAACACCTGGTCAGTGTGCATCGCCAGGTCAGCCTGCACCACCTGGTCAGTTTGGAGCACCTGGTCATCCTGTACCACCTGGCATGTGTCACCTGGTTAGCCTTCAGCACCTACTCAGCAGCCTGCACCACCTGGTCAGTCTGCATCACCAGGTCAGTCTGTATCACTTGCTTAATCTACACCACTTAGTCTGAAGTACCTGGCCAGACTGCTTTACTTGGTCAACCTGTAGTGTCCGGTCACTTCTATAGCCCAGCTAGAGAGTCCAGAGGGATAGCCACTGCCCTTCCCATAAGCCTTTGGAGAGGAGAAAGATAGTGGTGAAAACACAGTGGTCAGAGCCTGGCGGTGGTGGCGCACGCCTTTAATCCCAGCACTCGGGAGGCAGGGGCAGGCGAATCTCTGTGAGTTTGGGGCCAGCCTGGTCTACCGAGTGAGTTCCAGGACAGGTACCAAAACTACACAGAGAAACCCTGTCTCGAAAAACCAAAAAAAATAAAATAAAATAAAAGAGTGGTCAGGTAGGGACCTGAGGGTCCTCAGACAAGTTCCTGGCCAAACTAGACCTGGCTTTCCTGTGGGAGGAGCTGGGTTACTCAGCTCTTTCTGTAAGAGCAACCAGAGCACCAAGAACACAAGCACCCCAGGGACGGGCCAACCCCACCAGGAGCGCAGTGAGGTCAGCTCCTTGAGACTGAAGTTCCTCTTTCCCCAGGGCAGTGACAGGGTCATTCCAGGCAAACCACCGGCCATGGCAATGACTTCTGCTCCCTCTGTGGGAAACAAGTCTCCCATTAGCTCTGTGCAGTGGCTCGGGCTTGGCCTGATGACTGTAAAGATAATCGGAGCAGGACTAGTGAGAAAATCACAGATCAGGCTCCCAGCAGAAGCCACTGTGAGGCCAGCTGGGGCCTGGGCCAGAGCTGTCCCTGCCATCATGCCTTCCATTTATGCTGCAGGCAGATGGTTTACTTCTCCCAGTCATTGTCCAAGCCTCCCGGAACCAGAGTATAAAGTCCCTAAAAACAGCTCCTCTCCCAACACTTGGGGACAATCAAAGGGACACTGGTCTGCAAGATGCTTATCCCCAACCCCTGAATCCTTGGAGGGCAGGGTGGCTGCGCACCTGTTGGTGTGGGAGTTACAGTGCATAAACCAGCTGCGGTTGTTGTCCACGTACATGGCCCAGGCCTTGTCGTCCTTGCCCAGCATCATGTCCTTGACTACGCTGGCCCTGGCCACCCCGAAGGCAGGGTCTGGGTGGTTGTCATACCGGTCCACATGCAGCTCCCAGTAGTGCACACCTTTGGAGAACGCAGCTGTGCCTAGCACCACCCGGTCATCATAGCTGCTGCAGGTGGCTGTCTGGTTGTCATTGGACAAGATGATGTCCCGGTGGCCAGAGTTGGGGTCAAAAGTGAACCAGGCCACTGCAAAGGAAGAAGTCAAAACAAACAAGGTCAAACAATCTCTCCCTCTTCCCTCTCTCTCTTCCCCTCCCTCCCTCCCTCCCTCCCTCCCTCCCTCCCTCCCTCCCCTCACCACCATCACCACCACCACCTCCACCCCCACCCCCAACACACATACGCACAAATTTTGCCGTTGAGTCAAGGTAATTGATAGACTCACTTGCTGCTATCAGAGTTGATTCACTGTGGCCAGTGGTCTTTGTGGGATGCACACACACACTCTCACACACTCACAGAGCAGGCATGAGGAACAAGCCAGTAAGTAGCACTCCTCCATGGCTTTTGCTTCAGTTTCTGCCTCCAGGTTCCTGCCCTGACTTCCCTCAGTGATGGACTGTGATCTGAGAGTTCTAAGATGAAATAAACCCTTCCCTCCACAAGTTGGTTTTGGTCATAGTCTTTATTTATCACAGCAATAGAAACCTAACACACAGGCGCGCTCTCTCTCTCTCTCTCTCTCTCTCTCTCTCTCTCTCTCTCTCTCTCCCTGCTCTGTATTCCTCCAAGTTTCTATTCCATTGATCCAGCCTTGCTAAGAAGTACAGACAGGCAGGCTGCCTGGCCCCACATCCAGGTCCATTTCCTGGAGCCCGGAGTCCTAACATCTCCCCAATGATGCAGGCTCTGTTAGAAGTGACGGAGGAAATGGCTATCCATGGCCCACCTTGTAGCTAGGAGATTGAAACACAAAGAGGTGATGTGGCCAAGTCACAAACCTCAAGCCCCATTAGATGGTGGCACCATCTTCTGCTCACCCCCACCACCCTCAGGATGTGGGAAATGAGGTGTTACTCTGACATCTGACCGCACAGCTGAGGATTGCTCACCATCGGAGGTCTGCAGGACCACAGTCTTGCTGTAGGGCCCGACACCAGAGGAGTTGAAGGCTTTGACTCTGGCATTGTAGGTGCTGTTAAAGTGAAGCCCGTCAATGGTGCACAGGGTCTCCTTGCCAACATACACTTCCTGAAAGAGCCAAGGACATTCATTTCACCTCAGAGCTTCTGGAAGTTCCCCTGAGGTGGACATCAACACCAGAAGTGCCCTTACATCTACAGAAGCACCAGATGAGAGGTGTTCTAACCCAGGCTAGTCATCCTGGTGGGGCCAGGCTTTGCCCCTTCCTCTCAAATTGCTGGCCCTCTGTCTGGGATGCTGTAAGAGGAATGGGGTCTTGGGAGGATGGGGTTGCAGGTGTGAAGCTAGCTAGGATGTTGCCTGCCTCCACTATCAGCCCTGCCAGAAGCCAAGGGGGACACCTACGAACCCTCCTGCCCCTGAGAGCAGCATCTTCTGCTCCCTGACACCTTGACTCTGCTGGCCCCTGGTTCTCCAAGACAGTAAGCTTCCTTGCACTGGACCTCGATTCTCATTTTCTAGGGTCTTTACTTTATTCCCCATTCACTTCCATGTTTCTGTTGTCCTACTCTGCCCAAGTATGTATTGGTTTGTTTGAAACAAGATGTTACTCTGTAGCCCAGGCTGGTCTCGAACTCTCAATCCCTCTGCCCCAGCCTCTCAGGGCTGGGATTCCAAGCATGACTCACCACACCTATTTAGCATTCATTTTCATGTGTCTTCATGAGCCAGCAGCTTTCCAGGTTCTGAACGGCCCAAGAGAACACCTTCCACTGCAGAAACATGCTTCCAAGACAGGAGTCCACCCAACCACCCTAGCATCAAAGCCAGAGAGCCAGACTAAGGCAGCCAAGAATTGTGTGGGAGGTATTTAAGATGTGGGCTAGCCTGTGGAAAGTGTATACATGTAGGCAGTGCACTCTCTGAGCTGTCAGCTCATACCTCTGAGGTTCCTCAAAATATCACCCAGACTTCTCTGATGGACACCTCTCCCTGAGGCTGTGGCCACAACTACTACATGGGAAGTGCTCTCTCCGAAAAGCCCAGGCTGGCAGACTTTCTTTGTCTTTGTAGTCATGGTGCTTGTCTTAGGGTAACAACAGGGTTAAGAGCAGCCTCACAAGACAGCAGTCCTGTCTGGGCCTGCGCATTAGGGTTCTCAAACAACAGCAGGCCTCACCTGCAACTGCCCTCCAGACCAGCAGGCCTCAGCAGGCCTCACTGGAAACTGCCCCCTGAACAGCAGCGTCTAGCTCACCCGGAACTGCCCCCCATCACCATCGTCCAGCTCCAGGATGTAGCCGTCAGCCGGGCTGTGGGTGAAGGGTGGTGTCCTCCAGGCCAGGGTGACACTGTTATTGCGGGTGCAGCACTTCTCCAGCTGCAGCAAGGGTACAGGTGGCACTGTGACAAGGATCATTCTGGTCAGCACACAGCACCCTCCTTCCGGCCCCAATCCACCCCCGAGGAGGGAAGTCCTCTTTTCCATCTTGCCACCAAGAGCCCTGGTGTTGGCTCCCAGGCCATGAGGCACACTCAAATGACCTCAGCACAGTCCATACTGGACATGCTATAGAGTCACCTGTGTGGGCTCAGATGGCAGCTGGCAGGGCAGGAAACCAAGTGAGAGCCAGCCCGCCGCCGCTTACACTTGAGCTGGGAATGGAGGTACTGTGACTTCAATCTTAATGTCCTTCCAAGGCCTATGTGTTAAAGGCTTGCTCCACAGGATGGCACTATTGGGAGGTGGTAAAGCCTTTAAGAGGTGAGAACGAGTGGGCACATTGGTGGTGTGCCCATGAAGGAGATGGCGGGACCCTAGCTCTTTTCTCTTTCTCCTTTCTGCTTCCTGGCCACAGGACGAGGGCCTGGACTCTACCATGGCATGCCCACCACAGGCCCAAAGCCACAGGCCAACCACAGACTAAAACTTCCAAAACCGTGCACTCAAATATATCTTTTACAAGTTGATCATCTCAGGTGTGACAAAAAGATGAGTGATGTGGATGAGGAACAAAATGCACAGGCAGTTGGAACCTTGATGGAAGCTTCACCAGGTCTGGGGCCTTGACCATGGCACCAGACACAACTTCAGAGGGCTGGGTAGCCACCCCATGGAGCAAGGGACTGAAGCAGGCATGCTCTGAGCTCGCTAAAGGCAAGCAGGAGAACCTGAATATGTCCCAGCTCTGTTCGGGCTCAAGAGGGTCTGGAAGGTGACACTGGCCGCTCTGGCCTGGTTTGGAAGGGAAAACAGTGAGACTTGTTCTATTAGCCTGCGAGTTTCATTTTGGCTCAGAATGAGCTTATCGTCTGTCCAGGCTTGGCTGACTACCCAGGAAGGGGAGTCTGTGTCAACAACAGGCATTTGGCTCAGCTCATCTCTCCCTCCACTTGGCTGAAGGAGACCCTTGGCACCCTCTCACTCCTTCATCTCCCACACCCTAAAATTCAGCATTTACACCAAGTGTTTTGTCCTGGAGCCCCCACTTTCCAGGACTGTCTTCCCCAGTCACAGCTTCCTCCAGATGCCTGCTCCTTGCCACTGTCTCATTTACACCTGGGGCAGGTGGAATTTCCAAACCTTCCTCAGGTGCAAGTTGTAAGGGAGTGAGCCTCGGGATGGCCTGAGGTCAGTGACAGGGCTCCCCTAAAGTCACACTGTCTGTCTTCCCCTCCGGGTGAACCTTGGGCATCTTGGGGAAGGTGTCACATAGGACAGGAGTGCAGTTCTGGCCATCTTTTGTGAGTTCGGGGACTAGCCAAGCTGTGCAAGTTTCACTGATTCTTGGCTGTGGGTTCCTGCTGGCTCCTGGAACCCAGTTCCCACCATCCTCCACTTGTCTGTTCTGCTCTCCCTCTTCTTGGGACAGAAGCTTGTTCCTGCCTTGGGGCCTTGGCACTCGACACCCTCTGTCACCCTCTGCCACCTGTAAAGCTCTTCCCCTGTTGCCCCTGCTTCCTGTCCTCTTCCCTTCCCCCTCCATCCTTTGTTTCCTTCCTCCTCTTCTTCCTCCTCCTATCTCCCTCCCCCTTCTCATTGTCTCTTTTCTCCCTGCCCCCTTTTCCTTCCCTCCTCCTCCTCTTCCCCCAGCTCCTTCCTCCTGACCTCCTTCTCCACTTCCTCTCTTCCCTCCTCCTTTTTCCTTCCTTCTTTTCTCCTCACTTCTTCTCTTCTTCCTCTCCTTTTCTCCCTCCTCATCACTCTCCTCCTCCTTTCTTCTTTTCTTCCTCCTCTCCCTCTCCTCCTCTCCCTCATTAGGATTACAGGTGCATCACCATACCTGGCTTCTCCCCTTCCCCTTTGTTCTTTCTTGCCCCTCCCCTCTTCTCCTCCTCCTCACCTAAGAATACACCCTGACATCCACACAACCCCTCTGCCCTTTCTCCCTGGCACCTGCTGCTAACATCAGCGGGCTCCTGAATTGCTGGCTGCTTCTCTAGCCCGGAAGTGCAGTCTGGGTGGGAATCTGCAGCCTTGCTCACATCTGCAACCTGAGCCCCTGGGCAGCGCAGGACATGATGATGCTGCCCTGTTCATTCTGCTTTCTGTCCTTGATCCTTGGTCTAGGAAAGGGAGTTCAGGTTCAGTTCTCTCATCCTGGCTAGGACCTGGGATCTCACCCTTTCCTCTGCCACTCTGCATGACAGGCTCTTGCCACCATCAAGCTGCACTTGGCCTGTGTGCCTCTTGGGGAGGCAGCATCACTAAATGGATCCGACCACGGCTCACCCCTACATTTCATCTGGACGAAATCCAGCTGGTGGATGGCTTGCAGCAGCGGCTCGCTGTCCAGAGTCAGGTCAAATTCCGCAGACACTTTGGGCTC
Organism: Peromyscus melanophrys; assembly: GCA_902168415.1. Lineage (NCBI taxonomy): Eukaryota > Metazoa > Chordata > Mammalia > Rodentia > Cricetidae > Peromyscus > Peromyscus melanophrys. The sequence goes on along the minus strand of CABHPR010156995.1, from coordinate 62,212 downwards.
CAGGGCACCTTTGACCCACTGCTCCTGAGACACCTGCACGCGCTTGATCAGGGCATCTGAGATCTTAAAGGGAGCACAGAAAGAAGGTTTGGGTTTGCAGAGGAAGAGCTGCCAGCCTTTATGAGGAAGAGCTCAGCTTTGTGTATAGCTCATTGAAGGGAAGAGGTGGACTGAGCCTGGACCTGTGAGCCATGGCCGAGCTTAAGTGAGCTCAACCAACCAGACAAGCTGTGTTGTTTCAGCCACAGGTCAACCACATGATCATGTTAATGTGGTTTTATATGTTTTTTACATTTATGATCATGTTAATGTGAAGAACCACCAGGGATATTTGTTTGTTTGTTTGTTATGTTTTTTAAGGTGGCCCAAAGTCACGGTGCTTTTTTGAGATAGGCAAACACACCCCCTCCATACATCTGTTTGGCCAGCCCTCTCACTTTGCAAAGTGAAATATACTAGCAATTTGTTCCTGGGTGTGAAGGAAGTGCTTCCTATGTCCTCAGGTTTTGAAGCCCATGTCCATGTCCTCCTACTGTGTCCCCTCCCAGCTATTCCACAGTTACTGCTGCAAAACCTGACTCCCTGTGTCATGCCTGTGGCTCTGCCTTCCTTTGCTGCAAAATTCTGCTTCTGAGACCTGGGCACATGTTACTGAAGAGCCATGATATGTACCCTTCTCCTTCTCCTCCTCATTTTCTTTTCTTTTTAGATTCATTTTTATCTTACATGTATGGATGTTTTGCCTGCATGCATGTCTGTTAGAAAAGGGCATGAGATCCCCAGAAACTAGAGTTACAGGTCACTGTGAAGCACCATGTGGGTGATAGGACCCAAAGCCAGGTCTTCTGCAATGGCAACAAGTGCTCTTAATCACTGAGCCATCTCTTCAGCCCCTCCTACAGCCTTCCTGGAGAGTAAACATGCTTCTCCCACAGGTAGTTTAACACATGACCACGTTCCAGAGAATGAATGTCCTCAAGTTAGCCTGAATGCTGCTGGAGAAGTGGCCCTGACAAGGCTGTACCATCTCTTGGGGAAGGTGGATCCTGCCCTCCACCTCTCTCTGTGCAGTTTGCCCAGCTCATGTGGCAAGACTGTGTCTTCCCATTACTGGGGAGATACTGGAGCATGGCGTTTAGTCCCTAGAGATGATGCCTTTTCGACTTCTTGTTTACTGGCTGATATAGAATCAGGAATATTGCTAGTGAGGGTCAGAGCCATGATGACAGCCCAGGTATTCTGGCCTCATAGAGCAAAGGAGAAGCTATTCAAGTCCCAGCCAGGGAGGGACAGAGCCTAGAGAGAGACCTGGTTCAGGAAGAGCAGGGAGCTGCAGGTGAGCAGTCCTCCAGGGGCTGCTCACCTGCAGGAAGCCAGAGGGGTCATCCTCCTTGATCACCTCCAGGCAGTACTCCATCAGGCCTGTGGACTGACGCAGCTTCAGTGTGCAGTGATTGATCTGGTCCCAAACCATCTGCAATGGAGAGAGAGAGAGCTCTGAAGAACCCCTTGTGGGGAAAAATAGTCGGTTACAACAACAGTGTGTGAGTGGGTGCCTGGGCGGCTGGGAAGGGCGCTGTTGATTTGCCCCACCTCACAGCCAGCACTCTACTCAGCTCCTGATTTGTGGAGTCATCACTGGGGAATCAATGGGCCCCTTCCAGCACAGCAAAGCTTCCTGAGCTCTGGGCAGTCAGACACACAAAGGGAATGATGTACAACCCACCCTGTGATGTGGCCAGCTTTCTGTCTGGTCAGGGATAACTTAGTGGGTTTCTCCATACCCCCTTCCCAGGACACATGGTTCTCTTCCAACACACAACCTTCTCTCCTTAAAGTAATGTTTTCTGAGGGGGTTGTGGTACTCAGGAAGTCTGGGTTATAGACTGAGTGTGATGGTTTGTGACCAGCAAGGATACATAGCAAGCGCCTATCTCAAAAAACAAACAGATAAACTAAAATCGTGTTTTCTGAAATGGAGATGTAGTTCACTTAGTAGAGTACCTTGTCCAGCATAGCTGAAGCTCTGGGTAATCTGTCAAGCATGATATACACGCCCAGAATCCCAGAACTCGGGAGGTGGAAGCAGGAGGATCAGGAATTCAAGGTCATTCTCAGCTACATAGCAAATTTGAGGCCAGCCTGGGCCACACAAGACCCTCTCTAAAAGAAAAGCAAGTGTTTTCTACTTCACTCAGATGCCTCTGGCACAGAGCTCCTTGGAACCACTTCGGGTCATTCTCAGCTTCTGCCTGAGCCAGGAACTTAGTGCTTCATAAGGGACATGACTCAATGTCCCTTAGCAGAGCCTGGCCACACACACCATTGCTGATTATGGACACATGAGATGATGTAAGAGTCTGAAGAAGGAGACGGTGCTGGAGACCTGAGCAGAGCCTGACTGTTTCTGTCGCTGTCCACACCTGCTGGGTAAGATGAGAGAAGGCCCCACCCACCCAACAGACACAGGAGCCCAGAGCAGGTGGGAGAGGGGAGGCTGCTCTGAAGACAGCAGGATGCTGTGGGACACCTGGCTTTGGAGACTGCTTGAGAGTACTCCCTGACTCCTGCATGTAACTGAACCAGCCAACTCAGGGCCTCCCAGCCACATCCGTTCACTCATTCACCTAAGACCATCCTGTGGGTAAGGCAGTGCTGCCCTCTGTTGGGTGCAGGTGACATCATAGGGGTAGAGGACCAAGTCACTCAGTTCTTACCTTCAGCTTGTGCTCCCTCTCTTTGGTCACCTTGGTGAGCAGCTTGGCTTTCTGCCGGGTCAGTGCATCCACCAGGGCATCACACTGTGCCACCAGGCAAGCTTCATAGTCCAATCCATTTTCCTGGGGAAGCAGAGAACTGTGATGAGGAGGGGCTGGCCTCTGTGGTCCAGAGGAGACAGATCCTCTCAGAGCTCTCTATACTGTTTCTAAGTTGGGGGCAGCATGAATCATGAGTGTGCATCAAGGAAGGGTTCCACAGCCACAAGGTGAAACAGCCTGTGGTCTGTTCATAGACCATTGTTAGTGCCGTGGAAAAGCAGTCATGAGAGATGGGTAAAAGGGAAAAAGCCTGAGTGAGGTGTGGCGTGCCTGTCATCCCAGCACCTGAGAGGCGGAGGCAGGAAGAGCTTGACCTGAAGGCTAGCCCAGAGACCTTGTCTTTAAAAAGGGGGAAGGAGGGAGAAGAGGAAGAAAGAAAACGAGACATTAGTTGTTCACAGAATAATCCCATATACAATGAGTATATGTGTATGTGTGTGTGCATATGTGTGACTGAGTATCTATATGTGTGTATACATATATGTGTGTGTGTATGGTTGTATGCGTATGTATGTACAGATGTGTGTATGTGACAAGCACAGTCACCTCAGATGAGGGGATGCTGGTGAGCTTTTTTTCAGCTCTGTCTTCTGTACTCTCTAAGATCTCTGTACCATACACTTTGTTTTGTGTATGTTTTACTTTACAGAAAAAGTAAAGCAAACAAAAGAATGTGAGTCTGTCTGCCTCAGTTTCCAGGTCTCCAGGATCTGGGTAGATTCTAAATTGTCCTCCTGGATCATATTCTGAATCATAAGGCCCAGGACCACACCGTGTGGCCAGAAGTTAAAATGAGGCCATCAGGGTGGCCCCAGTCCAATCCAAACGGTGTCCTTATAAGAAGAAGAAATCAGGACACAGACACACACAGAGGGACAGCCCCGTGAGGACATGGGGAGTACTACCATCTGCAAGCCAGGCAGAGAGGCCTCGGGAAGAGCTAGGTGACCTTGGGCTTGCAGCCTCTGGACTGAATCCATTTCTGTTGCTGCCTCCGCTCCATCTCTGATCTCTTACGGTGACATTCAGAGAAAACTAATACATCTTGTGTTCGTGGAACATCAGAGCCCTGTGACTTGAGACTCCCCGTGGGAATCAGGCAGGGTGGGCATCACCTGCCTGTCATCTTAGCACTTTTAAGACTAAGGTCAGCTTGGGCTTTGTAATAAGACCCTGTATAAATAATAAAGATAATAGTAATAACAATAATTGTTTAAAGGAGGAGGAAAGGTAGGGGAGAAAGAGGAGGGTAAAGAAGAAAGATTCAGGGCGCTTTAGTCCTTTCCTCTGGCAAGGCATGGAAATGCTCCGGGCTTTCCTCTGTGCAGGTGGACCCTTCTGCGTGTGCACACAGGTGAACTCTCTCTCCCTTGCCCATAGCTCACTGAAGTGAGATGCACTGATTTCTGTGTGTTTTTCAGGCTCAGTGTGGGACATAGCACAGACACTCAGATAACACATTCGCTTAGGGAACGAGGTGTTTCTGTTTTGCTGCACTGGTTACACAGGCATGTCTAAGTACAAAAGATGTTACTTGCATGTCAACGGACTGAGAGTGGCACTTTCAGCACCCAGGACTGTACAACCAGACAGGTCAACCCTCTAAAAAAAATTATTGCTGAAAATCACTTGTCCCAAGACCAGCCCTCCCTTTTCTCTGTGTATTTGACAAACAGCCCACACTGTCTGTCCAGCACCAGAGTCTACTCACCTGGATCTGCTGCAGTATGTTCTTGAGCTGAACCAGAAACTCCTTCGCCTCTTTGGCCTTATCTGAAACCCCATTTAGGGCCTGAGACAGCTGGGCCTGGAAAAAACATCATATGATGGAGAAGCTAGTTGGTGTAGAAGGCATGTACCTGCATCCATCATGATAGCCTGTGCTTGTAAGAGAGGCTAAACTGGTCCCACTGGAAAGTTGTCCTCACTTAAAAAGAGGCTGCGGCCAACACGCAAGCCATACAATACACGCCTGTTTCCCATTTGTTGTTGATGCTGTTTACTTGAGAGGCGGAGAGGGAAACTCTGGAGCTTGTACATGCTAAGTAGGCACTCTATCACAGAGCTGCATCCCTGGACCAACATGTATCTGTTTCCCAGCAGGCCTTGGTGAGTTGTTCTAGTTTCAAAAGCAGTGTAGGGGAGGAGGCATGTGTTTGGCTTGCCATTCCCAGTTACCATCCATTATTGTGGGGAATCAAGGCAGGAACATAGAGCACCACATCCACAGTTAAGAGCACAGAGAGTAAATGCAGGGATGCGTACTCACTTGCTTTCAGCTAGCTTCTTCCTCTTGTACAGTCCAGGACTCTTTGCCTAGAAAATGGTGCTGCCCACAGTGGACTAAGTCTTCCCACATTAATTAGCTTAATTAAGACACCACCACTACCACACACAGAGAGATGCCAACCCAATGTAAGTGATCCCTCATTGAGAGACTCTCTTCCCAGGCGATTCTAGGTGTGTCACGTTGACACTTAAAGCTACCCAGCACCTAAGTGTTGACTAGTTCACACTCTGCCAGCTGACCCCAAAGCTGCATTCAAGACAAGTGAGCTAATTGTTTGAAACTAACAGCCTGCCCTGGATGGCTACAGTGCTTTGGACAAGAAGACAAATGGGCCTTTGCCTGGCCAGTCCCCTCTCCTCCTGCCACAGACAGATCTGTCTCCCATCAGTAGTACTGTAAATATTTCAGACCCCAGTCAGGCTCCACCCTCTACCTACCTACACCCCTATACAGTCACCTTTTCTGTCACTGAGGACAGGGTGAGCCTCCAAGCCCCCGATCTATGAGCTAACCTGAGCCATATTTTTCAGAGTAAAAAATATTGAGCCACCGGGCAGTGGTGGCACACGCCTTTAATCCCAACACTCAGGAGGCAGAGGCAGGCAGATATCCGAGTTCGAGGCCAGCCTGATCTACAAATTGAGTTCCAGGACAACAAGGACTTAACAGAGAAACTCTGTATTGAAAAACAAAAACAAAAACAAAAAAATGTTGAGCATGGAACAAAACTGAACCAGAAAAGCCAGGTCCTCCCTTCTTCCCCTCCTCCCCTCCTCACCCCCTTTCCTTCCTGTGTCAGCTCGGATGCCACTGTTTGTCGAGCCCCATGAACCAATCCCATACTTCCCTTCCTCTGTTCTTCATAACTGTCTTTTGTAACTGCCCAACTTAGAAGGCTCAACATCCCTGCTTCCCTCGAAGGACAGCAGCCACCTCGGATGGGGTACCTAGTACTCACAGCTGAGCTCCTAGGCAGAACTGAAAAGTATGCGATTAGAGTCAGTATCCCCTGCAGGAATGAGCCAATGAATGTGATGCTAGACTGTCCCGTGGTTCTCTGATGGGTCCTGAACAGGGGATCAGCACCCAGGAACTTTCTTAGAAATACAGTCTGCTGTTCCACCCCAGAGACACCCGAGGGAAGCCCAGGAGACTAGGCCTAACACTCCCTTCAAGAGCCTCTGCTGCAGTCTGAGACCGACCCACCAGCCTGTGAGAGGTGGCCTCAAGAAATCTCGTGTGTATAAAGTGACACTGGAAGCAGATCTAAAGACCCAAGGCCACTCAGGGAAAGAGGAAGCACCTAGTCCCAGGAGCACCAAACATACAAGCCAAGTGAAGGTGCGGGCTGTGACCTCAGAGAAAGCTGGATGCTGCCTTCAAGACAGAAACCAAGCTGGGCGTGGTGACCCATGCTTGTAGTCCTAATACTCAGTAGGATGAGGCTCACAAGTTCACAGGTCACAACAATGGATCACAAGTTCAAGGTCAGCCTGGTCCATATGGTGACACTCTGTCTCAGTAATAATATAAGTCCATAAAATCAAACAAAATGAAACCTGACCAGATCTCCAAGCAGAACAGCTTCAGGCAAACATCCTAAATGGATCGTCAATCAAGGAGATGGATGGCCTGTCAGTTTTGTACCTGAAACCAGCTACATCTGGCCTGGAAACCTCCTTCATATCCTTCCTAAGGTCCTCATGAGCAGCCATCTCATGTCCAACAGCCCCTAAGACTAGTCACCCACTGGTCTACCGGATGGGATTAGTGGGCAGGGTAGCTGCAGGTCAGGCTTTGAGGGAGGCCAGTTCGGAGGTTTGAGTGCAGGTGTTTTGGGGGCAACCATAGGAGCCAAGACCTAAGAAACAGCTGAGTATGGTGGTTTACACCTGTAAACCCAGCACTCAGGAAGCTGAGACAGGAGGATAGCTGTGAGTTCAATGCTAGCCTGGGTTACATAATAAGCTCCAGGCAGCCTGTGCTATAGAAAGAGACAGAGTCTCAATCAACCAAACAAATAAACAAAGAGATAGAGACAGCCAGCTTTGCGTCGCTCTGTTCGATATGCTGCATGTTGCAAGGGTCTGCAGTCCCCTGGAGTGGATTCTCTCCTCTCTGTCTTGTCTGGTCTTGCTCCAGCCTGGTTGAGGGAGACCCTGTCCTCACCAGCCCTTGTCTTCGCTAGACTCTCCTCCTGGGTTGACTTTTCCTCTGACTAAATTGTTTGGTTTTGAGAGTTGGAGACTTTGCTTGTCTCCTCTAATAAACATTTGTGTTACAAATGGTTTGTTTTTGCTTGGATAGCAGGTCAGGTAAGTTTCTAAACTGTACAGAGAATCAGCAGTGAGGAGCTGAGATCCGCCTTGGCTTTGCACTCGCCATGAGTATTAAGATGGCCCTGAGTTCCACTTTTGACACTTTGACCACAAGGACCCTCACTTACCATCAGGCTGCTGGAAACGTTACCAGGCAGATACGCCCTGACAAGTGCTAATATCTTAAACCAGTGACTCTCAACCTTCCTAACGCTGCAACCCTTAATACAGTTCCTCATGCTATGGTGACCCCCAACCATAAAATTATTTCATTGCTACTTCATAACTGCAATTTTTCTACTGTTATGAATCATAATGAAAATATCTGATATGTGACCCCTGTGAAAGGGTCATTTGACCCCCCCAAAGGGGTTTTGACCCACAGGTTGAGAACCACTGTTAAAACCATCAGCTTTAATCCTAGCACTAGGGAGGCAGAGGCAGACCAAACTCTGTGAGTTCAAGGCCAGCCTGGTCTACAGAGTTAGCTCTAGGACAGCCTGGGCTACACAAAGAAACCCTGTCTTAAAGCCGGGCGGTGGTGACGCACACCTTTAATCCCAGCACTTGGGAGGCAGAGCCAGGTAGATCTCTGTGAGTTCGAGGCCAACCTGGGCTACAGAGTAAGTTCCAGAAAAGGCGCCAAAGCTACACAGAGAAACCCTGTCTCGAAAAACAAAAAAACAAAAAAA
>CABHPR010156995.1:23305-53993 GCA_902168415.1 Peromyscus melanophrys | reverse complement strand
AAAAAAAAAAAAAAAAAAAGAAAAAAAGAAAAAAAGAGAAAGAAAGAGAAGAAAAAACAAAAACTCAAAAACCAAAAGCCATTACTTCTGAAGGCCTTTGCCACATTTTACTGGAGCAGGAGAAACAGAATGCAAGCAAAATCCAACTATCCAGGAAAATGTCCAGAATACAGATGCTCGTGGGTGCTGAGAATGTGAGCCCAGCCCTCACACTCGCACGGTGAGCACTCCACCCACACAGCCATCTCCCCAGTCATGGTCTTCGCTCTTTTCCTTGTCCTCTCAGTTGTCACAGTGACAAAAAGTTGGACAGATTCACACGGGAGAACCATCTAAAGACTGGGGAGAACCATCTAAAGACCGGGGAGAACCATCTAAAGACCGGGAGAACCATTTAAAGACTGGGGAGAACCATCTAAAGACTGGGGAGAACCATCTAAAGCCCGGAGTTCCACTACTACCATCCGTGGAACTACCGGACCAGAGCCTTTCTGGACACTCGGGGCACACCTTGGTCTTGGCCTCGAGTCCCAGCAGTGTGGAGGAAGGATCTGCTGTTTTAAGCCACCCGGTTTGCACTGACGTAGCTGGTAACTCCAGCCAATAAACCCATTTTCTTCCAGCACCAGCTCTTCACGAATATTCACAGGATGGAATCACGCCGCACATACACTTTGTCCACATAACACAAGCAGACATCGACCTTCCAGAGAAGAGGCCAAGGTCCGGTACCTTCAGGATGAGTCAGAACCAGAGAAAACCAAGTGCTCTGCAGGTAGGACGGCACCCTGCCACCTCTTTCGGATTCATCCACATCCAGCCTTTCCCGAGAAAGACAGAGGCTAGGAAACTAACTTGAAGACAATTCCAAATGAACCAGCTCTTTGGGGTTCAATCCTGTTTCCATTACATTGTTCGGTGGCAGACCCTGAGGTTGGAACAGCTCTCTCTAGGCGGGCACTGAATGTGGCATGGCTGGGGGCCAGAGGGGGGAACAGGACAATTAGGGCAAGCCAACCATGTTTCTAATTCTCAGAAAGGGAGTGCACAGTTAGGACAGATGTCCAGTCTAAGCCCCACCACAAAAGGGTGCAGAGGCTAGCTTGTGTTCTCCTGCACCACCTGGACAGGGAAGCAGTCTCCGCCGCTCTCAGCCTCTATACTTGTAGTAAAAAACATGATAATGATAGTGACGGTGCTTTTCCTTATGTGATCCATGGCATACATTGTGTTAAGTCATTGAAGTGCATTGTCTCTGGGCTGGCGAGATGGCTCAGTGGGTAAAGTCCTTGCTGTGCAAGCCTGGGGACCTGAGTTTGGGTCCCCAGCACCTAGGTAAAAGCCGAGTATCTGTACCCCAGTGCTGGGGGGTGGGTAAAAGGCAAACCCCTGAAGCTCACTGGCCAGCCGGCTTAGCCCAGTCAACGAGCTGCAAGCTCAGTGGCCTCAAAAAACAAAGTGGAAAGCCACTGAGGAACTTACCAGATGTGGACCTCTGGCCTCTACAATCACCTCAATACAAGTGTACTAAAATGCACAAGTGCACACATCATCACTAGTATGTACATATACAAGAGAAAAGTGCACACAAGAAAAGTGCATTGTCTTGTTTAATACAAATGGCAAAAGGCTGAATTCTACAATCATCATCCCTGTAACCAGCTTCCTCTGCCTGCCCACACCTCCTCTGTCCATGAGGCATTCCAATAAGCTGGTCCAGCAAATTTACCCAGCGTATTCTCTGGGTCAAGAAGAAGCATGTCACATCAGCATTTCCCAGCTGGCTCCTGTCATCTCGTGAGGTCAGCTGATTGCTTCTGACACAGATAAAAGAGAAATCAGAGGCAGGCAGGCAGGAATGGAGGGACTGGGGTGGAGGGTGGACAGGAGGGATGGAGGAAGGGAGGGATGGAGGAAGGGAGTGGAAGACAGAAAAGGATGGGGGAGGTGGAGAGGGAGATAAAGAAAGAGAGGGATCAAGGGAGGAAGAGGGGGAGGAAAAGGAGGGAAGGGGGCAGACAGGCAGGCAGGCAGGAGGGGTAAGCCAGCAGCGAGCTCAGGGTGCATTGAAATGTGCACTTGGAAAGATGCATGATTGGTCTACTTGTCTTTTCACACACAGTCCCCTAGAATGACCCTTCCTTTGTGAGTCTCTCTGCTCTATGAGTCAATGAGCAGTTAATAGTGTCTGCTCTGAAATAATAATCTATGGTATTGACATTAGCATACATTCCAGGGTTACAGCTTATTCATTACTCAATAAAGGTTCTTTTGGCCTCCTGAGTGCCGGCTGCTCTGCTGGGTACTGGGAGTACAAAGACACAATAAGGCATGATCCTTGCTCATGGGATCCTTCAATTCCGCTGTTATTTCTGTGTGTGGTGGATACAGATAGCTCAGAAATGAAGAGATCATGTCAGGCTCTGTCAGCTGCACGGCATCATTGACAGGTGTGAATAACAAGAGTCTAATCAAGATGGAGTTCTATTATTAAAGCAGGTTCTAGTATTAGAATAAGTGCCCATCAGAGGCCTTGAGAATGGCCAACTGGTGGGAAAGCAAAGTAAAAAACGAGCACAAGTCACACTTGCTGACCAGATAGCAGCTCAGGCCATACCCCACCGGCAACAAAAACAAGCCTGGTTGGGGAAGAATGGGCACAAACCCTGCACCGGAATCTCAACCTTAACCATGAAGCTAGACCCATGCCAAGCAGAGCCAGACAAGGATCTCATCATCCAAACCAAAACGGCTTTTTTAGGATCATGCAGGTTATAGTTTTAGTATCCTAAAACCAAGATGACCTCTCTATGATCAGGCTAGCTCAAGTATTGGTATCTCAAAACCAAAATATCCTCTCTAGGGTTAGGTCTTGGAAACTATAATAGAATTGCTTCCGTGACAATAATGAATAATGAGAATTTGTCTCAGTTCGTCTCTGTGGTCAAATCACACAAATAATAAATAAATAAATAGCATCTGTCTCACAGCTTAGATTCCATCCTTTCCCATCCGCATCCCTCTACTCCACTGAAGCCTGACTTCCCAGTCCCCTCACTCCTCAGTGTTTTACACTGAGAATTTGTTGTATATTTTGTTTGTATTTGTGCCTGGAGATCAGAGGGCAGAGCTAGCCACTAGCTAACCACAGAGGCCAGGTCCTGGTGGCACATACCTTTAATCCTATCACTTAGGAGGAGAAAGCAGGAAGATCAGGAGTTCAAGGCCACCTTAGGCTACAGGAGATTGAACCAGCCTAAAAGAGAAACAGAGCCAGGTGGTGGTGGTGCACACCTTTAATAACAGCACTAGGGAGGTGGAGACAGGAATATATGGTGGGTGGAGACCGGATCCCGGCACCTATTTTGTCTGAGAATTCATAGAGGTTAAGAAGTCTTTAGTGGCTGCTGCTCTGCTTCTCTGATCTTTCAGCTTTCACCCTCAATATCTGACTCTGGGTTTTTATTGATAAGACTGATTAGGATCACGCTTCAAGAAATGGCACCATGCATGTTCCGTAGTATGTGCTGCTGCTGTTCTCCTTCCTTCCTTCCTTCCTTCCTTCCTTCCTTCCTTCCTTCCTTCCTTCCTTCCTTCCTTCCTTCCTTCCTTCCTTCCTTCCTCCTCCTCTTCCTCCTCCTCCTCCTCTTCTTCTTATTGGCTTTTTGAGACAGATTTTCTCTGTGTAGCCTTGGCTGTCCTGGAACTCACTCTGTAGACCAGGCTGGCTTTGAATTCAGAGATCCACCTGCCTCTGCCATACCAGTGCTTGGATTAAAAGTGTCAAAGGACAAACAGGTGTCATTCCTCAGGCACCTTCCTTCAACATTTTTGTTTGAGACAAAGTCTCCTACTGGCCTGGAACTTAGTCGAGACTAAGCTGGCTGGCTAATGAGCTAAGGGGACCTGCCTACCTCAGCCTCCCATCTCACAGTTGCTAGGATTACAAATGCGTGCCACCATACCAGATTAAATTCGGGTTCTTACCCTTGCACAGTGAGCATGTTACTGACGGAGCCGCCTCCCAGTCCCTGTGCTGAGATTTTTGCCCTTTGAGGGAAGATAACAGCTCCTCCTGAAGCCTTAGTGCTTAGGACACTGGTGGTCATGACTCTCTAGTGGGCAGATTGCAGCATAGACCCTCCTGAGGCATAACTCAACAAAGGATGTGATGGTGAAGGGCTACAGTCAGCTCTGCTTAAAACAGGAAGTGCCAGCAGCAGCTGATAGCCGTGTAGACACACAGCTCAGTGTGTAAACAGTCATCCAGATGGCGGTGATCTGCTGAGTGGCAGCAGGACTTCACTCTCCCTCTAGGAAACCTTTGTGATTAATCACATTTCATTAATCTCCTAGTTTTGTAGACATCACCTAATAAACTAGAATCAAAGATTGGGGATTGGGTTAAGGCCAAGTATTTGCCTAGCATAGCCTAGACCTAATTTTTTCAAAGCGATTATTATCATTATCATTATTATTATTATTATTATTATTATTATTATTATTATTATTATTAATGTGTATTGCATCTGAATGTGTGTATGTGCAAGTGAGTGTGCCCAAGGAGACCAGTAGAAGGGGTCAGATGTCCTGGATCTGGAGTTACAGATGTTTGTGAGCCATCTGGATTTGGATTCCATTTGGATGGAAATGCCACCACCACTCAGCTGTAAAAGAGTATTTTTTACATACAAGAGGAGAGATGGCCACCCCTGCAAGACAACAAACAAATCACAAGCCCAGGCTGATTTTTCAAACTTGTGTCAATCCTCCTGCCTCCGCCTCTTGAATGCTGAGATTATAGACATATGCCGCTGTGCCCAGCTAAACATTCTCTTACTTACATCTTTGCTTACATCTTGATTATTCCCTTAGGTTAAAATTATAAGCACAAGGCCACATGCTGGGTGTAATCCTACCACTCCTACGGGAGAAAGGAGGCATAGAGATAGAAAATCACTTGAAACTCCCAGGCCAGCCAACCTGTGCTGTGGGATGGTCTGTATGTCAAATTGCTCTGATTGGTCAATAAATAAAACACTGATTGGCCAGTGGCCAGGCAGGAAGTATAGGTGGGACTAACAGAGAGGAGAATTGAGAGAACAGGAAGGCAGAGAGAGACATTGCCAACCGCTGCCATGACAAGCAGCATGTGAAGATGCCGGCAAGCCACGAGCCACGTGGCAAGGTATAGATTAATATAAGTGGATTAATTTAAGATGTAAGAACTAGATAGCTAGAAGCCTGAGACATTAGGCCAAACAGTTTAAATAATATAAGCATCTGTGTGTTTATTTTATAAGTGGGCTGTCAGACTGCCGGGACTTGGTGGGACCTGGAGAGAAACTCTCCAGCTACAAACCTGGAGTGTGCAGCGTGGTGGCAGAAAACTTTGGGGACCAAAATGCCTTTGGGGACCACCCTAGGCATTCTGGGATGGGGGATTGGGCTTTGTTGAAACAGCTACTCTTGTTGACCTTGACCAGTGATCATTGATGGCTGCTTTTGGAAGGACTGAGTGGGTGTGGTAGATGCCAGGTAGCCTGTGAAACTAAAACTAGTCAGCATATAGCCTTTTCAGAAGAACACTTTTGACCTGGCTATTGGTAGTGCAGCCGGCAATTCTGCACAGTTCCCTCTCCTGGGAACTTGTTGGACATGCAGGGCTCCATGGAAGCCTGGCTCACTCAGGATCTATGTTTCAAAAACCCTAATAGGCCTAATATGGGGCTCTAAAGCCCTGGGTCTGTGGTTGTCACTGAAGGTCATATGAGAAGTAGGTACGTCCCTTAGAAATGGACTCCTGGGCAGCAGGGCTTCTGGGAGTTTTGACCCCATGTTCAGGTGGCTCTGAGTGCTGGGTAACAGTAGGGAGTTCAGGGCCTCCTGGCCTGGAGAGGGTGGGATTTTGCTGCCAGGTTGTGGGAGGGCACAGGGGCGGGACTTTTGCGGCTTTCCTGGAATTGAAAAGAAACTGGTTTGATATTGGTGTTTGGGTTTCCTTTCACTTGTACCTGTTGTCCTCGAAAGACAGCGAAGATGCCTCATCCACAGTGAGAAGACTGTCAAATGCTGGGGGAAGTCACAAAGGTCACAATTGGAAGGTCAGAAAATCCCAACAGTATAGAAGGCCAACACGCCTTCCCCACTTGGAATCCCCAAAGTCTTTTTACCTCACACACTGTGGAAAGATAGGGTCTCATGTGTCTCAGGCTGACCACAAACTCAGTTTGTAGCTAAGGATGACCTTGAACTCCTGATCCTCCTGCCTCCAGTCTGAGTGCTGGAATGACAGCTACCGGCCATCTGCTTTAGTAGGTGCTAAGGCTTGAACCCAGGTTTTTGTTGGTGCTAGGTAAGCACTCCACCAATGGAGCTGCATCTCTTTGGTTTTATTTTCTCATCAACTATGCCCAAGCTTACAGACTGCCGCCTCATCACTTTCAGATGAGGAAACCTGAGGTGAAGGGGTTTAGTAAACTTGGAGAGCAAGGCATAAAATAAATTTGTTAAAATGGCCCAACAAGAAGCTGGGCAGTGGTGGTGCATGCCTTTGATCCCAGCATTTGGGATACAGAGGCAGGTGGATCTCTATGAGTTCAAGGCCAGCCTTATCTACAGAGCAAGTTCCAGGACCACCAGGGCTGAAACACAGAGAAACCCTGTCTCAGAAAACAATAAAACAAACAAACAAACCAAAGGCCAAAAAAATACTCTTTTACAAAATTGATCAGACCAGCTGCTGAGGACCACCATTCTGTTGGAAGAGTCTCAAGGCCAGAGAGGATAGAACCCAGACTTTCCTAGTTTTTTTTAGATCACACTGTCCCTTGCTCTGTGGGGCCAGCTCACTGGGCATCAGTGATGTGTTCTCTAATGTTATTATGTCCTATGCCTATCTAAGAACTCTTGACCAGACCTTGACAGCATTCTACTGCCTTAACACCTCAGCTCCAGAATCAACACCTATCCTTTTCTCCCATGTTGAGCAGGTCTCACATACCAGGATGACCCTGAACTTCTGATCTACCTGCCTCCACCTCCCACATGTTGGGATTACAGGCTTGTGTCACTATGTCCAGTTATGTGGCATTCAAGATTCTTACTTACCACGCATCCAGGGCTTTGTGTGTGATAAGCAAGCACTCTACCAACTGAGGTATAGATCCAGTCTGTCTTCCTTCCCTCCCTCCCTTCCTCTCCTCTCTTCCCCCTCTCTCTTTCTTGACAGGGTCTCTCTATGTAGCCCAGGCTGGCTTGAATTCTGGAAAGCTGGGATCAGAGACCTGCACCACCACACCTGTCACATCTAAAGTTTTCAGGCAGGGCTGAGCACCTTCATTCTGAAGGGCAATGTCTTCCCCGAAGCAGGGATTTGAGACATGGCTAGGAAGCACCGAAGCCCAGAACAACCTTTCACTTCTTGTTGAAGTGGGGTGGTGGTGCAGGCTGAAGCCCTGCTACCAGTGGCCCCAAAGGCAATGCTCCCTAGAATGACTCACATCAGAAGTTCTTTGAGAGGGTTAATCCACTCCCAGGAGCACCATATAAAAATATGTTTAGACAAGACCTACAGGTTCCCACACTGTTTTAAAAGGTGATAATCAGCAGATCTCAGTGTCACCTAATGTCTCCTTACTTGAGAACCACTAATCAGATGACAAGCTGCAGTCATGCCATAGAAAAATTAGCACGGCTGTGTGGAAGGCATCTCCAGCCTCGGAAACTCAGGGACATGCTGCTGGCAGCCCACCTAGGCTGTGATGTGGATTCTGCCACGTTGGTACAAGAACAACAGGAAAGACCCTAAGACTCTAAGGTTCACTGAGAAACTTACACCACCACAGTGGAGGCTCTGCTTCATTTTTCGGAAGTGACCCTTGCACAACTCATCCAGTGCTCTCATGCCCAATGCCATAGCTAGACACTGTGCTCAGCTGTGTTCTCTCTTCACCACCCCCCCCAGTCCCAAGTAAGATTTTCATGTTGCTTTGCTTTGCACATGGAAGTGGGTGTGCTTTCATATGGGTGTGTACACATGTATATATGGATGTATATAAAGATGTGTGTGGAGGTCAGAGGTCAACATTGGGTGTATTCTTTGACTGTGCTCCCCATTATTTTTTGAGATAGAGTCTGGTATTAACTGGGTTGACTAGGCTAACTGGCCAGCCAGCCCTAGGACCTTCCCATCTCCACTTCACTAGTGCAGAGGTTACAGATATATGCTGCTATACACCTTTTTATTTATTTTTTTAACCCAGGTGCTGGGGATCTGAACTCAAGTCTTCATGCTTTCACTGGGCCACGTCTCTAGACCTTTGTTTGGTTTTGGATTTTTGTATGTGTGTGTTTACAGGTACATGTGGAGAGGTATATATGCATATGTGTGTGCATGCAGGTGGTGGAGAAGGTATAATGCATCTATGTGTATGTATGCAGGTGGTGGAGGAGTATACACACACACACACACACACACACACACACACACACACACGTGTGCATGCAGGAGGTAGGGGGTATATATGCATCTATGTGTGTGCATGAAGGTGGATGCCAGAACAACCTCAGGTATTATTCTCAGGAGCCCTCCAGCCTGTTTTAAAACAAGTTCTTTCACTGGTCTGGAGCTCTCCAAGTAGGCTAGGCTGGCTGGTCAGGGAGGCCCAAGGATTTTCCTATCCCTACCTCCCCTCTCCCCCAGCACTGAGATTACAGGTGCAGAGCACCACACCTGGTTTTTATGTTGGATGCTGGGGATCAAACCCAGGTCTTCAGAGTCACAAAGCAAGTGCTTTGCCCGCTGAGCCATCTTTCAAAGAGCTATCTTCTTCCCCAGTGAAACCCTCCACACTCGGTAGTCTCCCTTGAAGCTGAGGAAGGAGAGGAGAGCCTGCTTTCTTCCTTTTTCATTGTGTCTCTTCTGTAATCGGGAGGATGCCCTAGGTCCTGGAGGCTGGAGCACTAGGCACAAGCTTCAAACTCAAGATCTGTACAGTCGTATTCCCATAGGTGGCACTACCCATGGTGCAGGGCAGAGACCCATGTGTTTCCTGTGTGTCCTCATTAGTAAGCAGAATAATTGAGCTTGAGGAGAGCAACATTTATTAAACGGCTATTGTCACCAAGCCAGGGATGACCATTGATTTTCCCCTGCACAACCTTGGACCCTGAAACCTTAGCTTGTTATTAAGTTCACTTTTCTATACAAGACATTTCCTCTCTCTTATGAATTCAAATTCTCACCCCAGCTCCCAGGTTTGCAATCTTTTTTTTTTTTTTCTTTCTGAGACAGGGTTTCTCTGTGTAGCTTTGGAGTCCGTCTTGGAACTCTGTAGACCAGGCTGGCCTCATACTCACAGAGATCTACCTGTCTCTGCTTCCCGAGTGCTGGGATTAAAGGCATGTCTCACCACTGCCTGGGTGCAATCTTTAACACTATAAATGTTTGGGTTAACAGGACCCTAAAATAGTCTTGGCCCTCTAGTCTATGAAAACATAAAAGCTCATGATATCTGAATGAGAGATTTCAAACCTAAACTTCTTTTTTAAAAATTGTGTGTATGCATTTCATAATTGCTTACTACAGCTAGCACAGTGGAGACCCTGGCAGCAAAAGTAGCTACCACAGTTAGTTAATCTTTCATTCTATTGGGCATGATAAATTTAATTCAATAGTTATATACATTTTGACTGGCTTTGAAAATTATAAATTTATAAACTCAAGTTCCATTTGCTTTTGGGATACCATCTTACAAGGACTCCAATTTGCAGTAAGGCTCGTTAAGGAAGGGAATGGCTCAGTTGCCTTTAGCCTACTGGCTATGGGTGAGATAGGACCTCTGTTGGTCTTTTCTGTGTCGAACACACAGATTGCAAGCCCAGCTCCACTTTGAGATCTTTGGCAGCAGTTAACTCTGCAGCTCACACACAATTGAGCCTGTATGATAATGAGTATTCAAAGACGGGTAATGCCTGGGGGTGCTCACCAACCTAAGACAGAGCGCCTGTGTGGCCTGGGCAGGCATCTCCATGACAGGTAAGGTGACCTGCTGATGTCCCACACAACCTAAGTCAGAAGCTCATTTATTAGTAAAAGGGGGACCTGTAGGGCCCTGGCCCCCGTTTTAGATAACTGTTGCCTTGCTTGCTGACCTTGACCTTGATATCCTCCCTATGCTAATTCCCTGCGGGGTTCCACCTTCCTGAATGCTTAAGGGACGTTCCTTGTATGTGTATCCTGCATAATGGGCATTAACAGCTTAGATGCAAGATTGTAACACATCAGTAGCGAACTTCTGCTCTCCGGGGTCCTCCCATTGTGCTGTAAGCCTGTATTTAAGACCTCCTCCCTCCTTCAATAAACGGCATTCGGCATTAAAAAAAAATTGTGTGTATGGGTGCATGTGGATATGTGCATGTGAGTGCTAGTGACTGAGAAGGCCAGAAGAGGGCACTGGATTCCTTGCAGCTGAAATTACAGGGGATTGTGAGCTGACCGCTGTGGGTGCTGGGAACCAAACTTTGATCCTCTGTAAGAACAATACATCCTTAATCACTGAGTTATCTTTGGGTCCTCTGCAAGAGCTGCAGGTGATCTCAACTTCTGAACCGTCTCTCCATGCCAGATTTCTTAATTTATAAAATGATGTCTACTCACCTAAGAGACGAAACAAGAAAGGCAGCTATACTGACTACCATGCAATATGCAACAGAATGTCGTTTGAGGGACAATCATTCTGGGCAAGGATTCTCAGTCATTAAAGTATAAACAATAACCAAAAGAGATGAGGAGACCATCTCTTCAGAGCCCCAGAACCTACATAGGCTGAGTGTGGCAACACATGCCTGTGATCATGGTGCTAGGGAGGCAGAGATAGGAGGATCCCAGGGACTCACTGACCAGCCATTTTGGCCCATCAGTGAACTCCAGCTTCCATGACAGATTTTGTCTTAGAATGCAAGATGGAGATTGATGGAGGAAGAGAGTGGACATCAATCCTTGCCCTCTACAAGAGCATACACAAGTGTGCACCCATACACACGTGCACCCACAAACATGTAAATACAATAAAATGAATAAACAAAATTTGAAAAGAAGCATATGAAGGCTGGCAAGATGGCCTGCTAAGTAAAGGCACTTGCTGCCAAGCTTGATGACCTAACTAAGCTCCTTCCAAGGAACCCAGATGGTGGAAGGAGAGAACCAACTCCTAAGAGTTGTCTTCATACTAATAGAATCAAACCATAGCATGCACAAGTGTGCGCACACGCACGCGCGCGCGCGCACACACACACACACACACACGCACACGCACACGCACACGCACACGCACACGCACACACACACACACACACACAGAATAACAAATGTAGCCGGGCGGTGGTGGCACACGCCTTTAATCCCAGCACTCAGGAGGCAGAGGCAGGCGTGTCTGTGAGTTCCAGACCAGCCTGGTCTACAGAGTGAGTTCCAGGACAGCCAGGGCTACACACAGAGAAACCTATCTTGAAAAGCACCCCCCAAAATAAAAAAAAATTAAACAAATGTAATTTTAAAAAGCATACAAATTAAAGAAAACTGAAATGAATTCAGGAAAAAATATCACAGTCACCAGTTGCTGCTTTTTCCAAGTCAATGAGGCTGAAAGAACAGGGTGCTGCATTCTGCAAATTCATGGGTTAAGCATAAGTACCCTAAATAGAAAATGACACTTAATGGCTGAGCGCCACGATGGAGGAGGCTATGTAGAGAGAATTATACTTACCCCACCCCACAAGAATCCAAACTAGATGTTATTTCCGGTGTTTTCAAAGTTAAAGTAGCTTAAGCCCACACAGCTAGTAGCTTGCAAGGCTGAGATGTGGAACCAAGACTGTGGAGCCCTACAGCAGGGCTTCGTTCCAGGAGTACATAGCAGGGCCAGATCACTGAGAGACTTCTCATTTGCACTCAGGGTCACTAGATGTGGTGGAAGCCAAATCCCCAGACCTTTCAGTGGCAGGAGGAGCTACGGGTGGAAATGCACATTGGCCCTGCTGAGAATCCCTGTTCTAGGACTAAGGATCTGACCCCATATCTATTAAACACATCTCCTTCTCCAAGGCAGATTTTCAAAGGCTTCTCTGCTTACTATTTTTAGCTGTTTGTTGTGGTTTACAGCTGTAATCCCAGCACTCAGGAGGATGAAAAGAGGATTTTTGTGAGTTCCATGACAGCCTGAACTAAACAAAACTCCTCAGCAAGGGGCAGTGGTGGCTCACACCTTTAGTTCCAGCACTTGGGAGGCAGAGACAGGCAGACCTCTGTGAGTTCAAGGCCAGCCTGGTCTACAGAGTGAGTTCCAGGACAGCCAAGGGCTGTTACACAGAGAAACCCTGTCTTTTAAAAAACCAAACAACAATCAAATAAACAAAAAACTAAACTCCTCTAAATATTAAATTAGCATAACAACGTACATTTATTGTAGCAATTGAAAGAATAAAAGTAACTATGTGTTCCACATAGATAAGCCACATCTCTATCTGGCTGCTCTGGGCTGTTTGCAGTTCATATGATAAGGTGCCTTGGCAAGCTATCTTATTTTCCTACAGCTCTACTCAATCCAAATACACACAATATTTGTTAGACAGTCTGGGCACCCCTTACATCTTCCAGGGTGGATTTCTGAAGGTTGGGTGCATGAAATGCAGCCTCTTTGACGGTCCAGGAGCAAGTGACTCTAATCTGCAAGTGTAAGGAGGCATTGAGGCCCCTCACACAGACTGTCCAGTAGAATGTCAGGTGAGGAAGTGACCTGATCTTGCCTGGATGGCTGGTGAATGGCCCAGCCCAGGCAGACTGTCATGGGTTTTTCTCTTGCCCTGTGTCAGAGAAGAGAGCATGCTGCCAGGCATAAGTGGCTAACAGTGGCACTCCCAGAGCAAATCCCGGGGGTGGGGTGGGGAAAGGCTATAGGCAGATGTGTTTGGTCTCTTAGTAAGAATTTGGTCTGCCATTCCTCCACAGCTTCAGTCTCAGAGCCTTGGACAAGAGAAGGACTCTGGGGAAAACCACACTCCCTTCTTGAAGGACACACCCAAAATCTCTTGCATAGCCCAAGAAGTATTGCCTCTTTTCTACAGGCTGAAAGGAATTTTGGGCATAGAGCAAGCTGGAAACTAATCAAAGGAAGAGACATTTCTTCTCTGGAAGCTGAAAAGGAAGAAGTGAATCTGCTCAGTGAAGCTGATGGAGGCTATGTGGAACCAGGACAAGCTGAGCACTGGGTGCTCCAGGGTGTTTGAGCCAGGTGCTGCCTCCCTGCCTTTGGCAGCAGATTCAAGGAAGACTGCAGATGGGTTCCCACAGGCATCTGGTAACATTTGCACTTTAAAACTTCTTTCTCCCTTGGAAGAAGGGAGTCCTGACAGTGTTCCTTATACTTTAAGAGTAAGAGACCTGCTTTTGTGCTTTGGCAACCCTTTTTGAAGAATAGGAAAGTCTCAGAGAGGAAACTTAACAAGACATTTTCATAATCCACCCATCCAACACCCAGTGCGGGTACCTAATCCACTGAGTATTGGCCAGATGGTGACTGCTGGAATCCTTGGAAGGGTAGATGGATGGATGATGGATGGATGGGTGGGTGGATGCATACATGCATGCATTCATGAACACATGGATGGATGGATCTGTGAACATGCTGATGGATAGACAGATGCATGCATGCATAAGTGTATGGAGGGATGGATGGAAGCATGCATGGATGAATGGACAAATGCATGGATAGATAGATGAATGCATAGGTGAATGGAGGGCTGAATGGAAGCATGCATGGATGAAGAGACTTATGCATGGGCAGATGGATGCATGCATAGATGGATGGAAGGATAAATATGTGGGTGGATGGATGGATGGATTCCTATTTGACCCTCAGGCCCACCCTCCCACAATTTCCCAAGAGGCTAGGAGACTCTTTTGACTTCTACCCTGGCTGACATCCACGCACAGCTAGTGCTCACCTTGTGCTGCTTCCACGTTGCCCCCAGTGGCTTCACCTCGTGTTTGCCATGTCTGCCTTCCTCCAGGCACAGGTAGCACACCGGGCTCCGACAGCTCACGCAGTACATGCTGTAGTTCTCCATTTCGTGCTCGGGGCATGTGGGGAACTTTCGCGGCGCGCTGGCCCCGGCACCCCCTGGGCTCCTGCATCCTCCTGCGCTGGGGGCGGTGGATGTGCTGGCTGAAGCAGGGGTAGCCTCTGGGGGTGCGGGCGGCGGCGGGGGCTGAACTAGCCGATGCTTAGCGAAAGGGCCCCGGGACGGGTGGCATTTGAGCTGGCAGGTGGCGCAATAGAGCACGTCGCATTGCTCGCAAAGAGTGGCTGCCGGCTCCGGTGGGGTGCGGTCGCACAGCTGGCAGATGGCCACCGCCGGGGCTGCAGACGCCCCCGCAGCAACCCCACGGCCCTGCTGGTACCGCTGCACTATGCCCTCCAGCAGCCGGTTGCGCTGGAAGCCTCGCAGACCGCGGTGATCCAGGGAGGCGCTGCGGTGGCACTGCGGGCAGGTGATGGAGCTGGAGGACGAGCAGAGTGAGGAGCAGGCAGCGCCCCGGGCCGCGGCGGCAGAAGAGCCCGGGGGCGCAGGCACCATGGGCAGCACGCGGACTCCATTGGGGGACTTGAGGCTGGGGGTGTAGGAACCATAACCGCTGTCAGTCTCGCTGTACAAGCTCAGCTTGTCCGCGTGGTCTCCGCCACCGGCCGCCCCGCCGCCCAGGCCTCCAGCTGTGCTAGCTCCAGCGCCTCCGCAGGTCGCGCCGGCCGCAGCGTCCTGATCCGGAGGGGGCGCGGCGGTGGTGGCGGCGGCACCCCGCGAAAGCAGGAGCGGTGGGGGCAGGTGCTGTTCGCCGTCCGGGGTCTGAACCGCGATGGTGCGGGCGCATGGCAGGCAGACATTGTGCGAGCAGGGCAAGATGATGGGCTCCCGGAACAGGGAGCCGCACACAGGGCATTTCAGCTCCTCCTCCATCGCCGCGCCCGCGGCCCGAGCCACTCGGGACCAGCGAAGAATGGTCAGGCTCTGAAGACAAGCGCAGCCGGGCGGGCGAGGTCAGCGCTGCTGAGACGGGAGGCGGGGGCATTACACAGGCATGCTGTCTTCACCCGCGGGGGGCACGCCCCTCTCTGTCCTCAGGCCACCGCCCTAAGAAGCTTGGTCGCCAGAGAAGGGAGGGGTCCTCACCTCCTGCGGGCGAGGCTCCCGCACCAGAGGCGGCCGTCTGAAGGTGGCCTCTGAGGTTGTCCGGGTGATGAATCAGTCGCAGCGGCGCCGTCCGGATACCTCGTGCCTCCCCTTCGTGCAGGATCAGTGTCCCGCTGCTGTCAGCCAGCGAGGCTACTGAGCTGGGCTCCGCATCGTCGTTGCCCGGAGTCTTCTCCGAGCGCCCCGCCCCTACCCAGCTCCTGGCAGAAGCGCGAGCGGCTGGGCCAGGACTGGTTCAGCACCACCAGACGGCGGACAGCGCCCGCGAGCGGTGGGGAGAAGGAGTCAGCGCCGACTCCCGGTGCGCACAGCCAGCCAGGCTGCTGCGCTCCCGCGGCCACCTCGGCGTCCTCGGGCCCGGAGGTCGTCGCCGTCCCGCTCCCCGGCCGCCGCTCTCGGAGCTGCCTCTTCGCAGGCCGGTACTGACCCGCGTCCCCGACTCGTCTCGCCAGCTCCGATTCCTGCGGCGCCCCTGACCTTGGCCGCACCAGGCTGCAGCGGCGGGCGGGGAGCGAGCGCCCGCTGGCTCAGGAATCCCCTCCCGGCCCCGCCGCCTCCCGCGCCCGCCGCGCCGAGCGCCCAGGAGTTGTAATTTCCAGAGCGAGAGTAACGGGGCGGGGGGGCGGGGAGCCAGGCGTCGGCTCAGCGAATGAGGGCTCGCCTCGCGCTGCTGGCAGTCAGGGGTCGGTCCGAGGGCTTCGCAGGGAGGATCATTGTGGAGAGCAGCTCGCGGTTCGGAGGGAGACTGCGTGGTGAATTAGCACGGCGCCCCGCCCCGCCTGCCAAAGCACTCCCGGCCCGCTCCCGCCCTGCCCACTCCCGGCCACCATGAAAGCGTAACCAGCGGCCGCTAAAAGGCCAGTCGCTTGGAAAAAGGCCCCGCAGAACAGTGCGACAGTCGCTTCCTAGATCTATTTCCCCGCGAAAGCTTTCCAGGCACAAAATGTCGGACAGCCTGGCGCCAAAGGGCGAGGTTTGATGTACGTATCGCGCCACGAGCCTTTTTGTTTCCTCGGTTCTACCGAGGCGGGTCGTGGACGACGAGGCCCGGCGCGGCGAGGACTCGGCGGGGACACCGTGAAGGTTGCCAAACACAACCTCCCCCAGGCTACTCGCGGGTGGGGAGAGGCAGGAGGCGGCGAGCAGGTGTTGGCTTTATGAATGGGAGATTCCTGCAACGCCGCCGCCCGCGCGCCTGGCGGCCGGGCTCCTCCCGCCATCCGCCCGGCTGTTCCTCTCCTCCGCCGCGCCAGGTAGTGCCAGCTATGCCAGCTACCCAGAGAAGGGAAGGGCGTGCTGGGCGTGGAGCTAAGGGCGGGCCGGGGAAGGGAAGAGCGCGTGGAGCTAAAGGCGCGCCACGCGGCCCTCTCTTCCTGTGGGATTCACGCTGGCTGGGAACAGACAGGGAAATTGTCGGTTTAAAAAGGATGTGTCAGCCAGCGTGGCGGCTCGTGCTTGTAATTCTAGCACTTGGGAGGCTGAGGCAGAAGGATTGTTATGTGTTCAAAGCCAGCTTGGGCTGCATAGTAATTTCCAAGCTAGTGCGGGTTACATAGTAAGACTCTGCTGGATAAAAACAAACAAAAACATCAACTGTGGTGCTGATCCGCGCTGAAGTGATGCAGGGCCACTGCCAGTGTTTGGAGAGTCAGCGCTAGGGAAGAATGAAGCCACAGAAGAATGAGGCAGCTGCCTTGGCCTGGCTCAGTGCCTAAGGGATAAAACATCTGGCGGGAGGGAGGTCTCCGGAAAGGCCATGGCAAAGCACCCCAATAAAGAACCCTGGGGTTCTGCAGCTTTCTTCCACTTTCGCCTCGTCTGGAAAATACTATAATAGCACTTATGTGTGTGTGCCAAATTTGTTACCGTAAATACAGATGTGGCCTACTTTCTAACCATCTCACTTTAGCTAAACTGAATAGTTTACAGAAGCCTGGCTCCATGTTGAAGAGTAGGGCCCTGCTAAACCATAGACATCACATAAGCCCTGCCTCTTGCTCCTCAGGAAGCAATGCTGTCCCCAGGTGGGAGATGGGGACAGCCCTATCCTGATCTGCTCCTTGTAGATGAAGCCTCAGTCACCTAGTCCTGCCTGCAACGCATAGGAAAAGCCTTCAGAAAGTCACCATTGAACCCAAAATCTAGGAGAGGGACAGCATGGGTTGTTGAACACTCTTCAAGATCCCTTTCTGCTGAACCCAGCTGTCCAGCTCAGCCCCACCCCTGGTGACCACAATGGAAGACAGAACCTCCTAAAAGCCTCATGATTCCATAGTGATCAGGGGAACCCTGAGCTCTCCCGGCATCACATACTAGACCCCTGTTTCACATTGTCATTTTCAAACCAAGGCAGCCTGCTTAGATTTGGGCAGGATGGCCCTTCTAACCAGGTATGTGTTCCTCTGCATGAGCAAGGCTTGGCAGGAAGCCACGCCTACCTGGCGTAGTAAGTAGCCGGCACATAAAATCCCAGCATTTGGAAAACTGCAGAAAGAAAGAAGACAGTCATTTCCAGGCCAGCTTGGGCTAGAATGGGACCCCGACTCCACAGACAAACACACACACACAAAGAAGCAAGCAAAGTTTCTCCTTTGCTTCCTGTACATCAGAACACTCAGGCATCTCCCCAGGCTCTCAGACCTCAATACTGTGTTCTGTAGCCCAAGTCAACTCAGCTATGTGCAAGAGTGGGATGCAGGTTCTGCCTGTATAGAGGACTGGCTTCCTGCCATGTCTGCATGAAAGTCACGGTTCCAGCCAGATCTGGTGCTTCACACACATAACCGTAATCACTAATGATTGTCACTGTTGTCTATTAAGAATCCTGACTGCTGCAATTGTGCTGTGAACCATGTGTATACAGAGATTGTCGCTTCTGGGGCCCGTGAGACTACACAGTGAGTGCTTGCTGAATAATCCAGCCTGCCTGAGTTTGAGCCTTAGAACCCAGGTAAAGGTGGACAGAGGGAACCGACTCCACAAAGTTGTCTTCTGACCTCCACACATAGTACACACACACACACACACACACACACACACACACACACACACACACCATGTGGTTGCTGGGAGTTGAACTCAGGACCTCTGGAAGAGCAGTAAGTGCTCTTAACCACTGAGCCATCTCCCCAGCCCCTGTTTTTGTTTTTTCAAGACAGGGTCTCTCTGCACAGCTCTGGCTGTCCTGGAACTCGCTCTATAGACCAGGCTTGTCTTGAACTCAAAGATTTGCCTGCCGCTACATCCCAAGTGCTGGGATTAAAGGTGTGTGCCACCATCACCTTCTAGTGTGTTTATAAAGTCTGGGCTTTGGAGCAGCTGAGTCAAGTAACAATATTTATGTGGCCAATATTCAACAGTATGAAATCATATTCTCACATAGAGCCCTATTTAGTCCTTGCGACCTGGGAAGCAGACATCACCATCCTTCCAAAGTGTTCAGATATACATATTTTTACATATTGATGTTGACAACAAAAAAAATTCAACAAATGACCCATACGTCTCTTCTCACCTTTATCTGGGGCCTTTCTTGGTGAATGGTTGTGCAAAGCATATTAGTAACTAACACTCCACAAACCATAGCCACCAAAGCAGAGAAAAGCAGACTCTTGCAATGATCACTTTAGATAACATGGTTTTCACTCTCAGACGTCCCAGTAACCCTCAAGAGACAGGTTCATGTTACCTCCCCTATCAAAATAGCATGGGTGACTTAAATAATTTACCCTCGCTAATACAGCAAGGTAGGGATAGAGTGGCCCTACTGTGTTGTCTTCAGAACCTTTTCAAATTCAAGTTGCAGATGAGTGAGATTTAAGGCTTTTTCAGTAAAAACTGATGTTGTGTTCTCAACTATAAATGATAAACTCTAAAACAAATTTTAAGTGAAAATTCATGGTATCGCTCTTTTGAGTTCAGTTTTTATATTTCTTGTTTGGTTCTGTTGCAGAGTGGAAGGGTTCAAGGAAATTAGAAACCGATACCCTAGGGATCAGTGGCTTGCTGTGGTTTGCATTAGCTCTTCAAGAGTGCCTGTCTCCACATCTGTGCTTTGTAAGTGACATCTCCTCTGTGGCATTGCTGAGGAGGGACCATCATCAGTAGCCACACAACGAGCAGCTGACTTCTTTTCCAGATAACAGACTCTAGGAAATAACCTTAAAAGTCTAGCCACAGCTAAAGGCGCACACCTTTAATCCCAGCACTCGGGAGGCAGAGCCAGGCGGATCTCTATGAGTTCGAGGCCAGCCTGGTCTACAGAGCGAGATCCAGGACAGGCATCAAAACTACACAGAGAAACCCTGTCTTGGAAAAAAAAAAAGTCTAGCCACTTATCTGTCTAAACACTGTTGGCTAGTGCATAGGAATCATATTTTAAGATTTCAAAATTCTCAGTTATATGTATGCATGTGTGTCTGTATCTGCGTGAGTATAGTTGCTTGCAGATGCCAGAAGAGAGCACTGAGTCTCTTGGTGTTGGAGTGGTAGGCAGTTGTGAGCTGCCTGATGCTGGGAACCAAACTCAAGTCCTCTAGAAGAACGGACACACTCTTAATCGCTGAGCTATCTCTCCAGCCCCAAGAATCATATTTTAATTGTGTGTATGTGTATACATGTGTGTGTGAGCTGGTGCATAACGTGCACACAGGGACAGAAATTAACCTTGGGTACTTTTCTTGTTCTCCACCTTGGTTTTCTTTTTTTAAAAAAAGACAGGATCTCTCACTGGCCCCAGGATCATAGATTCAGCTAGGCTAGCTGGCTAGTGAACCCCAGAGATCTTCCTGTCTCCACCTCCCAGTGCTGGGATTACAAGCATGTTACTATGCTTAGGGGTTTGTGGGATGGGGGCAGTACTAGTGATCAAACTGAGGTCCTCAGGCTTTTGTGGAAAGTATTTTACTGATACAATCACCTCCCCTCTGTTTTTTTTTTTTTTTTTTTCATTACTAAGTCATGACCCAGTCTGGGAGCCTTATTGAGATCCTGATGATCCAGTCTTAGAACACTTGTCTTCTCCTGCAGCATCTTCTACAATGAAAGACTTTAGAACCAGATCCCAGGTGAATGAAAAGCATTTCAGTTTCCAGGCTCTTTCTGTACCTAGGGTATCTCTCTGGTGCGTAGAAACTAGTATTATTGACACAAAAGCACTAACACAGTCTGGTGCTCTCCCAATTGCAAATGTTGGTAAGACAACTGCAGTAGCCCCTTGAGTCTTCTTGGCACCCTTTCATTTCTGTTATTTGTTTTATCTTCATGCAACACAACTGGTCTGGACAATGATGAGACTGAAGGATGGGCCTTGACCCTCTGGGTAAAATTTTGCTAGCCAACCTAAATGTAACTTGATACCCAACCTAGGCAAGGTGGTTTCATTCAAGGGTGGGGACCTGACCACAAGTAGGCCAGTCAGAATTCTTTCTTACACACCGTAAGAAATTGTTGACCGGTGGCTGGAGAAGAGGGACGACAGAAATCCAGATGTGGTGGTACATGCCTGTAATCCCAGCACTTGGATGGCTGAGACAGGAGGAATGCCAGAAGTTCTAGGCTAGCCTAGGCTACAGCCTTGCTTCAAAAGGTAAAACAGAGGGATTGAAGAGGTAGCTTAGTCGGAAGTACATGCATGAGGTTCTGTGTTTAGATCCCCAGCACCCTGTAAAAAGGAGAGTGTGGCCGAGCATGCCTGTGATCCAAGCGTTGGGGAGACAAAGAGAGAGGGATTCCGGGGTTCACTGGCCAATCAGGTCTAGCTGAATCAGTCAAAGAAGAGAGGGGCCTCATTCCCCTTATGTCTCTGAAACCATCAAGGGGCCTTGGGTTCTGTGAAGCATCCTCACACTCTCTCGATATCTCTCCTCTCTTGTGCTCACATTGGCTCCCACTGTCTCCCTTCCTCTCCTCCTCCCTCCCTCTTGCTTCCTCTTTTCCTCCCTTGCTTTCCTAGAACTACCGGGGTTGAGGTCTTCTGAAGGGTTATGTGGTGGCGCAAGCCTGTTCACACAGTCGAGGGGTCCCTTCTGTTTCGCTAGGTTCTTCAGCTGCCTGGGTCTGAATGTCCATGCTCCTGCTCAACCTGCCTCTGCTGGGTTTTGACCTTGAATCTTCCGTGGTTTGCCCTGTTCCTTTCCACGTTCCGTTTTCTGCCCACAGTTCCCTGCTTCCCCTTTGACCACTCACTTTAATGGACCATTTGCTTTGCTGGACTGTGTTTCTGGCTTCCTCTTCCTGACCACACCGGGCACCTGACTTCACCATACCCTTGTCTCCATTCAGTGTCCTTTTTGATAGGAAATCAATGGGATGTTAGGATGTACTTGGGAGTTCCTGTGGGTATAGCAGCATCTTCATTAAAACAAAGAGCAAACCCCAAGATTGTGAGCTGTGGGGGGGTTATACCAAAGAGTGCCAGTTACTCACTCTCTTGTGGGAACAACAGTGATGAGACTACAGTGTGAAGTGACCAGTTTATCTGGCCATCTCCTTGATAAGGCTTTACTACAAGGACAGATACCTTATGCCATCTATGTGCATGAACCCTGAAGACAACAAAGAATTCTGTCTCCATGCAGTCCTCTAGCCATCAGCATATCTTCATGTCCTAGTAAGTGTTCTATTGCTGTGAAGAGACACCATGACCATAGCACTCTTATAAATGGAAGGATTTAATTGTGGTGGCTTGCTTGCAATTCAGAGGTTCAGTCCATTCTCATCATGGTAGGACATGGCAGCATACAGGCAGACATGGTGCTGAAGAGGTAAAAGAGAGTTCTACATCTCGCAGGCAACAGGAAGTAGTCTGTGACACTGGGTGGTATCTTGAGCATAGGAAACATCAAAGCTCCCTCCCACAGTGACACACTTCCTCCAACAAGGCCATACCCATTCCAACAAAGCCACACCTCCTAATAGTACCACTACCTACGAGCTTATGGGGGCCAATTACATTCAAACTACCATACCTCATGACAGGAAAGTCCCCACACACTCCAGCATAGGAACAATAGGTTCTCAATGTCAACCACATTTGCCTGATTTCTGCCCAAGGAGCCCCAGGCTTTGCTGAGAGCCTGACAGCCATCATCCCCCATCCCAGGTCTGGAGGCAACATGGAGGTGGGGACAGTGGGCTTAGGAGCTGGACCACTGGAACTCTGGCCCTGTGGCTCACTGGCCAGGAAAATTTGGGCAGGATGCTGAGCCTCTACAAGACTTGACTTCATCAGCTACAAAATGGAGATAATAACAAGCAAGTATGTCGAGAGCAGGACAGTTCAGCAAAATGCTTTAGAAGCTGGGGACGTGAGTGCTCTGTAGAAGCAAGGAATTGCCTTTCCATTCGGCACCCCAGATCTGTCACCGGTGTGATGAGAACTGCTGAACAGCTTAATTTCAACAGTAGTTATGAATAAAGCGTTATATAGACTTTTGACTGGAACATCAGTTGCAATCCAGCTCAGGGAGCCACCCACCCTGTGTGAATGAGAAGGGAAGGCAGCCAGCTGGCAGGCCAACATGTCAGGAAGTGGAGAAAAGACAGCTTTAGCTCAGGAAATGTTCAGTGTCTCTTGCAGGTATCCTACTAAGAGACAAAACAGCAGAAATGATGGAGTTTCTCAGAATAGAGGTCAATATTTTATTAGTACTATTACATTTTGTTTATTTTGTGTGCATGAGGGGATGCGCACATGTAGAGGTCACAGTCTACGAGAGATTGTTCTCTCTGTTACCATGTGGGTCCCAGGGATTGAACTCGAGGCCTCGGGCTCAGTTATAGCTTTTTCCCACCTGAGCCATTTGGCCAGCACGCTGGCCTTGGAGAAAGATTTAAAGAAAAAGAAAAGAAACATGGCCAGTGTAGTAGCACATAACTGTAATCCCAGCACTTGGAAAGTGGAGACAGAGGTTCAGGAGTTCAAGGTTATCCTTAGCTACGTATTGAGCTCTAAGCCATCTTGGACTATGTGGAATCCTTTCTCAAAATTAATTAATTAATTAAAAATAAAACAGAGCAATAAACATAACCATGAAGAAGGCAGCCCTTTAAGTAAGTGCACTATCTAGAAATCAAGGGCTGTGTGCATTGATTCATAAAGCATTTGGTAGGAGGAAATTATGACCAACTAATACTTGTTTATATTTTATATACATGGAACAGGGCAATGATTTTATATGTTAAAATAATCTCAATAATTTTAAATTTTCAATGATTTCTCTTTACCCTTCCTCATTTACATTCAGTGCCTTTTATAAAGGAATACTTCTTGATAGCAGCAGAGAAAAAGAAGGAAGTGGGTCTTGGCTTCTGACTCCCTAGTGTGGTCAATTTATGATGTAGACAATATTAAAGAACAAATACTCCTCATAAAACCTGAAGTTTGAGTAAGTCAACATTCTGTGTTCAAAATAACTCAGTACCTGCAGCCTGCATCATGAACAATAGCTTAGGGAAACTAGGACCCCCATCAGAATCTGCTCTTTTTTTTTTTTTTTTTTTTTTTTTGGTTTTTCGAGACAGGGTTTCTCTGTGTAGCTTTGCGCCTTTCCTGGAACTCACTTGGTAGCCCAGGCTGGCCTCGAACTCACAGAGATCTGCCTGCCTCTGCCTCCCGAGTGCTGGGATTAAAGGCGTGCGCCACCACCGCCCGGCCAGAATCTGCTCTTTATGCACAAAACCCAACCAAAGGACACTTCCTTGGCAGAAGAAGAAACAGGCAGGAGGAGAGCTAGACAGCCGAGACATGGGTGTGTCACTGGGAGGGCATCCTCACATGGGCCTTGGGAAGGGAAATGGGATGGAAGCGTCTTTAAAACTGGAATTCAGTTGGTGCCACTGTCTCTTCAGAAGCTAGTGAGCAGAGACAGGAACTGCATCTCATTCAGCTTTATTCAGAATGCTGCAATCTGGGAAGACAAAGATTCATATCCTGACTGTCTTAAATCTCATCTCCAGCCAGCAGATTAAGAAGAGTGTGTTGGGGACACAAAGCGTCAGTCACTCCAGAGCTCTGTCTTGACCCTTTGGTCAGTTATGTTTCTGAGACTTAATGATGTCCGTGTTTCTCTTACTGTCCCTTCCCTCTTCTCTCATTATGGGTGTTTGAGCGCAGGTGTTACTTCTTGATATGTGGGGTCAAGTTAATTTCTGCTAATGTCAACTTTGTACTCCAGGAGCATCTGAGCTGGGAGGGGTTAACTCAGAACAAACTAAGCATTGATAACATTGTGCACTGATTCCTTTTTACAATACGAAGTATATGTGTCTTCATAATGCAGAATATGAAAATACCTGGATCCCTCGCTCCTGTCCCCTGTTCACTCCATATAGACTGATCAGTAAGCCTAGGTTTTCATGTCAGGGTGGAACCTATGGAGTCACAAGCTCCACCAGGGACCCAGACTGGTTCTGAGGCCTTGTGGCTGAAATGCTGTAAACCGGATCCAGGCAGGCAGGCAGGCCAAGGTAGCTGGGTCCACATGCTCCCAACGCATACCCCAGAAAACCCAGAATGTCTTTTGTGCAGCTCCAATAGAGCCCAGAAAGTCAGCTGAACGGTGGCTTTCTACTTGGAATCTATGAGAATCACATGATGAGAAGCCAAGCTGGAAAGCAGCTGTCTCCACAGATGCCTGTGTGTGAAGGTGACAGTAGCGGGAGCCTGGGTGTTGGGCCCACCCACACAGACACACGTTGTCACAAAGGAAAACCCCACAGACGGGAAACTTGCCCCAGGAGAGGGGGAGGGGAAGATTCGCCTGGCAAAGACCCAGAGATCACTTAGTTGACCACCACACAGTAGAATGGCATCTGGTAAGAGCTAAATCCATTTAAAGATGCAGCTAAAAGTTCTATGGGGCTAGAGAAACTGGGAGAAAGGCTAAGCACTTCCTCCACAGGCATGATGACCTGAGGTAGATTCCTGGTACCCAGGGAAAATGATTATATGTGTTTCTAATCCAAGTGCTGGGGAGGCAGAGGCAGGTGTATCCCTGGGGCCTGCTGGCCAGCCAGCCAGTCTAACCAAGTCAGTGAGCTCCAGATTCTCTGAGAGACCTTGTCTCAAAACATAAGGTGGAAAGAGATAGAAGACACCTGCTATTGACACCTGACCTTCACATGTGAACCTGCACAGACACCTGCACACATACTTGCACACACACACACACACACACACACACACACACACACACACACACAGAATTCTTTTTCCCTAAGTGTGTGGTGTAGGTTCATGTCTAACCTAGATCTTTCACTATTTAATTATCATAACCACACAGTAGATTTTGACCATTCCACTTCACAGAGAGGAGTGAGAGGGGAGTAAGTGTCTGCTCAGCTATGAGCAATCCTTAGCACAGGCAGCATGACCCACACCTCTGATTTCACATCACTCTGTCTTTGGAATTGTGTGTGTCTGCAATATGTCAGATGTGTTTGTGAAGGAGGCTGACACAGTTCCTGTCTTCACAGAACTCTCAGATCAAGAAGAGGAGGAGGCAGGGCTGAGAATGGAATTCTCCCGGTAGAGTGCTTGCCTAGCATGAAGGAAGCCTGAGGATTGAGCCACTGCGCTGCATAAACTGGACTTGGTGGTATACACCTGTAATTCCAATGCTCTGGGAGTAGAGGCAGAAGGATCAGGAGTTCAAGTTCATTCTCAGTTCAAGAACAGCCTGAGCTATAATAGCCCCATCTCAAAAAAATAATAGCAAAAGAACAATTTTATACCAAAGAGAAATATTCCCTAAAAGACACAGATAAATAAAGCAAACTCAAGAGGAAAAGGAGAAAGTCTTTATCCATTAAAAAAATAAAGTCATAGTTAAACATAAAGGCCCTGCAGTCACACCAAAAGTTTAAGAAATGATACCAACTTTATATAAATGTGTCCCCAACGTAGAAGTGAGGGCACACATTTCCAGTTCAGTTTTGTTCTAAGATCTGTTTTATTTTTCATTATGTGTCTGTGTGAGAGGCTATGAGTTCAGATGCCCATGGAAGCCTGGAGCTAGAGTTACAGACAGTTGTGGACCACCCATTGTGGGTGCTAGGAACTGAACTCTCAGCCTCTGCAATAACACTCTTAACCGCTGAACCATCTCTCCAGCCTCCAACTCAGTTTTCATTTTGTTGGGACAGGGTCTCTCTATGTAGCTCTAGCTGGCCTAAAACTCACTCTGTAGACCAGACTGGCCTCTAATTCACAGAGGTCTGCTTGCCTCTGTCTCCTAGGGCTGAGATTAAAGGCATGAGCCGTCATTCCTGGCTCAATCTTAATTGGGGTTACTATTGCTGTGATGAAACACCATGGTCAAAGCAACTTGAGGAGGAAAGGGTTTATCTGGCTTATGCTTCCACAGCATCAAAGGAAGTCAGGACAGGAGCTCAGGCAGGACAGGAACCTGGAGACAGGAGCTGATGCAGAGGCTGTGAAGGAGTGCTGCTTACTGGATTGCTCCCCATACCTTGCTCAGCCTGCTTTGTTATGGAACCCAGGACCACCAGCCCAGGGATGGCACCACCCATAATGGGCTGGGCCCTCCCCACCAGTCACTAATTAAGAAAATGCCCTACAGGCTTGCCTACAGCCAGATCTTAAGAGGCATTTTCTCCATTGAGGTTCCCTCCTCTCCGATGACACTAGCTTGTGTCAAGTTGACAGAAAACTAGCCAGCACAACTAGTTTCACCCCATGCCCAAGCAAGGTGATAGATCTCACAAGAGGAGAAAACCATAGCCAATGTTTCTCCTGAGCACAGGAGAATTCTGACAGCCCAAATTATCGCATATGGGAAGTATAACGCTGCATAATCGGGTGGAGTTTTGCGAAAATGTAATTCTATTTCAATGACATGAAATCGATCAATACGATTCATCGTACGTCCGCTCTACAAAGAGAAGTAAAAGGATAGCTAGGGCAATAGAAGAAATGCATTTGGGAAAACCTGAAACCCACAGGAGATTAAAATTTCTTGGCCAGCCAAGAGCAGAGGTGAGCGCCTTCCGCCTAATAGAATGCATTCTGCAGAACCCCTAAAGCAGATGACACACTTACTGTGGAAAACTGAGTGCTCGCCCCAGGGTGTGTTTGGGGCAGAGGTGGGGTGGGGTGGGGTCAGAGGACAACTCTCAGGAGTCTGTTCTCCTCTCCCATCCTGTGGTTCCCAGGGATCAAACTCAGGTCATCATGCTGGGAAGCAAGTAACTTTTTTTTTTTTTTTCTAAGACAGGGTTTCTCTGTGTAGCCTTGGCTGTCCTAGAACTCACTCTGTAGACCAGGCTGGCCTCAAACTCACAGAGATCCATCCATCTCTGCCTCCTGAATGCTAGAATTAAAGGCATGTGCCACCACCACCCAGCGCAAGTACCCTTGTATGATGAGCCATGTTGCTGGGCCCAGTTGACTTTTTTAAAAAATAAGGGACAAAGGCAATTCAATGGGAAAATTATGCCTTTGATCCAGCAGGTTAGAGCAATGGATGTTCAGGTGTATAAGTCAGGCTTTCACCATGACCTTGTATTGTATAATTGAATTGACTTTACATTGCTCTTCAGTCTGATGTAAGTTATTATACTTAGAACTATTAGAAAAAAAGCTTTGTGACTTTTCACGGAGAAGGAGGCAAAGATTGTGTGGCTATACAAGAAGTAATACCTAACATTCATTAAAATGCAGGAAAGTGACCTTCATCAAAATTTAAAATTTTCTGTTTTTCAAAAGGCACTGTTTTTGTTTGTTTAATGAAGAAACCCTGGGCACGGTGGTGCACACTTATAATCCAGCACTTAAGAGGCAGAGGCAGGATGAGGGGTTCAAGGCCAGCCTGGGCTACACAGCAAGATCCAGTCTGCAAAATTCAAAGGCCTAGGGATGCAGCTCGGCAATAGAACACTTGCCTAGCACGGGGGCTCCACCCTCTAGTACCCCAAAACAAAACAGAACAAAACTGTGAAACAGAAAAACCGTTATATACCCAGTCCTGGGATGGAGTGGGCACAGCCAGGAGGCGGGGCCTGGGGATCTTTAGCCTGCCACAGTAGCTGGCTAACTCTTTTCTTAAACATTCGGTGTGGTATCCTCACACATTGAAATCGCTGCTCTTTTGGGAAGGATAGAGTTATTTAAATCTGGGAACATCTTGGGGAACCTGAATCCCTTGTTGTCGTAGGATCTAGTGGCTTTGTGCTATATGTTGGCACAGGATGAGGAGGCACCAGGCCAGCGCAGTTTGAAAGGCTACCTTGTGCCAGACACACGCTAGACATCTCACACACACAGAGTATCAGAGGCAGCTGAGCCACAGGACGTGGGAGGAGCAGAGCCAGTAGGGGCAGGGACAGTTTCCAATGCACAGAGCTGGGGTGTGTGTGTGTGTGTGTGCAGGGCAGGGACAGTTTCCAATGCATAGAGCTGGTGTGTGTGTGTGTGTGTGTGTGTGTGTGTGTGTGTGTGTGTGTACAGGGCAGGGACAGTTTCCAATGCATAGAGCTGGTGTGTGTGTGTGTGTATGTGTGTGTGTGTTTGTGTGTGTGTGTGTGTGTACAGGGCAGGGACAGTTTCTAATGCATAGAGCTGGGGTATGTGTGTGTGTGCGTGTGTGTGTGTATGTGTGTGTGTGTGTGTGTGTATATACAGGGCAGGGACAGTTTCCAATGCATAGAGCTGGTGTGTGTGTGTGTGTGTGTGTGTGTGTGTGTGTGTGAGAGAGAGAGAGAGAGAGAGAGAGAGAGAGAGAGAGAGAGAGAGAGAGAGAGAAGCCAGGTGACTGGATTTCTGCCCCCAACACATAGGAATGAGAACTAGAAAAAAGGGTGGAGGTGGTGATGCCTCGTGGTCCCTATTAAAAGGTGAACTTCAGCCTCCTCTGTCTTCACATGCCATCACTTATCTCCATCTTCCTCCGGCTGCTCTCATCAGGTACTTGTCCCAGGAACTAGAAAAGCAGCAAACGCACGTATTTTTCCTTGGGGTCTTTCACAGCCCACTGTTCTGACTTTCTGTTATTCACTTGTCTGTGGTTTGTTTTCTGACAAGAAAGTGTCTTTCGGAGAGCAGAGACCATGTTGTGTGTTGGGGCTTGGTTTCAGGCAGTCTGTGGACAGGAGCAGGTCCTGGGCACTGAGGTTAAGAAAACATGGGATTCCGGTGGATAAGTCAGGAGGAAGGTGCTGCTCTGGGGCGTTGCTTGGGACTGGCACGCTGGCCCCTGCAGTTGTTCAACACAAGGGATAGGTCAGGTGAGCTTGGAAAGATGCCAAGGCTCGGGATGCCCAAGCTTTCCAGGAACACAGAACATACCCGTGGGTCAGGAGCCAGGCAAAGGGAGATACTTCAAGCCAACACCCAGACAGAGATGAGGAGGAGCCCACCACTCAGTTTACCCCTGAACCTGCCTGAACCTGAATGCCAGAACATTCCACTCACCCTTTTCTTTGGTCTTCAGTAGTGACAAACCAATAAGGGTCTGCATTCTGTGTTCCTGTTCAAGGTTGTTTAAGCAAAGTCAGAACTGGCCACGCTTCAGCACCGACATGAACCTATGCTTACAGCGTGGGTGAGGGCTTCCAGCCTTGTGGGTGGAGGACACGGAGCAAACCTCAGCCCCTGGAGCTAAGAAGTGTGGCTCACAGCACT
Organism: Peromyscus melanophrys; assembly: GCA_902168415.1. Lineage (NCBI taxonomy): Eukaryota > Metazoa > Chordata > Mammalia > Rodentia > Cricetidae > Peromyscus > Peromyscus melanophrys. The sequence goes on along the minus strand of CABHPR010156995.1, from coordinate 24,103 downwards.
GCTGACTATGGCTCTTTCGGAGCTGTTCCCTCCATGTCTCAGCAAAGGACCAAGTCAAGATTCTCTCTGCTCAAAGAAAATATCCACTTTCATGCAAAAACAAAAACAAAAACAAAAAGACTCCACAAAAACTCTTTTAAAATCAATAAACAAATTAAACAAAATTGCAAGGTACAAAACTAACACACAACAGGCAGTTACATTTCTTTTTTAAAACCTGCTTTTGCATTTATTTATTTATTGAGAGGAGGAGGAGGGGGGAAGAGAGAGAGAGAGAGAGAGAGAGAGAGAGAAGCAGTGCCCTTGGAGGCCAGAAGAGGGTGCTGGATCTCCTGGAACTGGCGGTTCTAAGCTGCCCAATACTGGTACTGGGAACCAAACTCCAGTCGTCTAAAGAGCAGCAAGTACTCTTAACCACTGAGTCATCTCTCCAGGCTCCCTCTACCCAGTAGTATTTTTACATAAATAGAAATAATCTAAAATTCATATGAAATCTCAAGAAATTCTGAACAGTCAAAACAACCTTGGAAAAGAACAGCTTGATGTCTCACGTTTCCTAATTTCAAACCTTACTACACGGCTGCAGAAGTCAAAACAATGTGGTGCTGGCAAAGAGACAGACCGAAGAGATCAGCACTAGGAGCTGGACTGGATGGGGCCTCCTCAGCACCACAAGGTCACACAGACCAAGAGGCTACCAGGGCCTGTCCGGCTCCCATGAGCCTTCGAAGCCCCTCATGGAGCTGGAGCAGTGTGTGTGTGTGTGTGTGTGTGTGTGTGTGTGTGTGTGTGTGTGTG
>CABHPR010156995.1:0-18985 GCA_902168415.1 Peromyscus melanophrys | reverse complement strand
TGTGTGTGTGTGTGTGTGTGTGTGTGTGTGTGTGTGTGTGTGTGTGTTTGAGATAGAGTTTCTCAGTGTAGCCCTGGCCATCCTGGAACTCCCTCCGTAGACCAGGCTGGCCTTGAACTCACAGAGCTCCACACTACCTCTACCTCCCAAGTACTGAGATTAAAGATATGCACCATCACCACCTGTGTGAGCATTGCAGCTCAGATAGAAAGGGATCCTGGCAGTTGGAGCCAAGGAATACCACAAAGTTACCGTAAGCTAAGCATCTTACAGTCCTGCTCCTGAAAGGTTTCCCAAATGTAGCAACTGTGCTCAGGCAGGAGAGGGTTTCCCCAGCGATGTTGTTACAGTTCTGCTCAGGTCCCCAGAGTGTAACAACTCTGCTCCACTAGGGGAAGGTTTCCCCAGTGAAAGTGTTACAGTTCTGCTCCCGCTCTGGAGAAAGTTCTTACTTATCTGCTCCATTCCATTCTGGCGGAAGAGGGTCTCACCCAAACCTCATTCAAGAGATTCATTGGGAGGAAAGAATCCAGGAGGGTGGCTGCCTCTGCCAGGGTGGAAAAAGGCATCTCCCAAGGGAACAGGCATAGAGCTTACATAGGGCTTCTTAGGGGCGGAGTTTTTCCAGGATAAAGATTTTCAGGGTGGCAATTGGTCAAGCTCAGAGATTGGCTGGATTTCATGCTCAGGGATTGGTTGGTTTCATGCTGAGCTGGTCAGGGGCAGAGTATGTTTCTTTGACTCTGGTTTCAGGGCCAGGGTGTGTTTCTTTGGCTGGGCCTTTTACCCTACAACCCAGCCCCCTTTTTCCATTCTAAATAGCCTGGGGAGACACGGACATCTCAGCACCTCTCTTAAAATGCTAAGAGAAAGGCCTTGACTAAGCATCTCAGGGCCCTGCTGGGTTATGAATCTGTACTGTGAGCACAGCACCCTCCTCAGACCCCAGCAGGGGGCGCCTACGAGCACTTGCTCGAACTCTCTAGGGCGACGAGCCAACCTCACTGACCCCCAACCAACACAAAGATCAACCAACCTACAAAAGGAAAAGCAAGGGCTTCCTCCATCTGACTGCCAGCCAGTCAGGGTTCCGTCTGGTCATTTGTGAAGGTGACTTGGAGCTTGACAAGGACAGTTGTTCAGAATGTGCACTGACCGGCAGACCTTGCCTTGTCTGCTCCTGGCTGTGTGGGATTTTGCAGCTGCCTCTCCTCTGTAGCACCAATCTCCCAGAACCACCTAGGATTAAACAAAATACCGAGCTATCTAGCAGGGTGCCTGGACATCGGTCCCAAGTGTTACTTTTAAATCCTAGAGGGAAGAAGGAATGGGTAGAAAGCACCTCACTCTCCTGCATCTGTGGGCCATACACAGCTGCTTGAAAGATGTTTACACCCAAGTCTCTCCCCTACTGATGAGGGCAGGTTTGCACTGTCCAGGGTCTTTTCTTGTCTGAGGCTTCTTTCCGCCAAGGATGCTGAGGGTCCCTGGACTCCCCACAGGCCTATTCCTCCTCTATAAGGTCGCTCAATGCTGGGAGGCAGAGACAAAGATTGGTATGTATGTATGTATGTATGTATGTATGTATGTATGTATGTATGTATGTATGTATTTGGAATAGGGCATGCCTGCCACTGCAAGTCTATGACGTCAGAGGAGGGCTTTCAGGAGTCAGTGTTTTTCCTTCCACCATGTAGAGTCTGGAGGCTGGACTTCCATCGTCTTGCTGGGTGGCCAGTGACTTTACCCGCTGAGCAATCTCCAGGGAAAAGCAGGCTTCCTTATATCCAACAGCAGAGGAAAAGGAGCTGTTGTGTGGGCACAGCTGTGAAGGTGTTTCCAGGGACAATTAATTGAAGTAGGAAGTTCCCAAGACCAGCTGGCTGGCCTTCTGCAGGAACACAGATAACAGGTCCAGCTGTGGTCTTTGTTCTCAGCACAATAGCTGGTCCAATCCCTTCCCTACTAGGTTCCTCCTAGAGTCCTGTGGGGCTTCGTCTTGCACAGCCATTCCTCCAAGGTGGACCATTCCTGGGAGCTTTTTGTCCACAACTGGCCCTTTGCCTGGCTCTAGGAGAGATTGTCCAGGCCCCTGAGAGTGGTTCAGGAAATACTTGAAAATGGGCCTTTTCAGAAACAGAAGTCCTGGATCAGAAGACAGCAATGGGGCTAGGGATATAGCTCAGTTGACAGTGTATGAACTGAAGTTCCCAGAAGAAAAGAGACGGGAGGGAGAGAGGGAGGGAGGAGGGAAGAGAGGGAGGGAGGGAGGAAGAGAGGGAGGGAGGGAGGGAGGGAGAAAGAGCTGCACTCATGTCAAAGATTCTATAAGACCAAATGCCTGGATTTAGAGATTTCTGGAATTAAAATGTTCCCAACCAGAGCCAAAGAACCAGGTTATTTTTAGTTCCTTTGAAAGCCGTCAACTAGGTCTGACCCATCAACCCATCCCTATGTCTGATCTAGTTGAATGAAAAAAAGAAATAAAAAGGAAGAGACACATGACTGGTCCTGGGTGTCAGCACCAGATGAATGAAAAAAAAAAGAATAAATAAATAAATAAAAAGGAATGGACATGACTGCTCCTAGGTATGTGTAGGAGAAACTTTATTATGTGGGGGATATGTGGGAGAGCATAGCCAGAGGCAGGGACATCTGGGAGAGTCCAGAGTGGACATGACCAGGCTGAGCTGGGCCATGTGGGGAGAGAGGGAGGGAGAGGGGAGAGAAGGGAATCAGGTGCAGCCGACTGGAGGCCCAAAGGTACAAAGAGAGCAGGTAACCAGAATGGTTGGAGTATATAGGGATGAGTAGCCCAGTCCCCTGGCCTGGAGAGTTCAGGGTAGGTGTGGGGAATGCCAGCCAGGAGGATCCTGAAGCAGGTTTGAACTGGGGGATACAGGGAGAACCTGATGGCCAGTGTCCACTTTGATGTGTTAAATAGGCACCTCAGCCATTTGTCCCAGGTTTGAAAGCTAATGCTAATATTGTTGTGACTGTTGTGTTCATAGAAGACCCCTAGCTCTCCAATAATCCAAAACCGGGAAGGTCATCACGTAGCGTCTGAAACCTGTAGTGAGAGTGAGTGTCTTCATGACTTTTCTACTGCTGTGATAAAACGCCATGACCAAGGCAGCTTATAGAAGAAAGGGTTTATTTGGGGCTCGCAGTTCCAGAGGAATAGGAGTCTATCACCATCACAGCAGGGAAGTGTGGTGATATATTGTGTACCCTAATAAACCTGCCTGAGGATCAGAGGACAGAGCCAGCCACTAGATTAGACAGAGGTCAGGCATTGGTGGCACACACCCTCAATCCTATCACTGTGATCCATCTGGATCTCTGTGAGTTCAAGGCCACACTGGAAACAGAGCCAGGCAGTGGTGGCACACACCTTTAATCCCAGGAAGTGATGTCTGGGCTGAGAAAGGTATATAAGGTGTGAGGAAACAGGAACTCACTCTCTTTAGACTGAGGATTTTGTAGAGGTAAGAACTAGTGGCTGGCTCTGTTCTCTGATCCTCAGGCAAGTTTATTAGGGTACACAATGATCCCCACAGGGAAACATGGAAGCAGGCAGGCATGCCCACGGAAGCTGGAAGCTGAGAACTGAGGACTTACATCTTGAATGGCAAGCAGGAAGCCAAGAGTGGAAAACTGGGGGTGGTGGGAGGCTTTGAAACTCAAAGCCTGCCTTCAGTAACATACTTCTCCAACAAGGCCATACCCCCTAAGCCTCCTCAAAGAGCATCACCAAAAATTAAGTAGTCCAGTTCCTGAGAACATGAGGGACAGCTCTTCAAAACCACCACACAGAGACTTCCCTGCTTTACTGTAACCCACATACCTGTGTCCCCCACCAACCAATGTATTTGGCAAACACTTTGATTTATGACTTTCTATGTTTAATAACTAATAAAATCTTATGTAACGCCTTTCACAGTGACACATACAATTTTGGGGAAACTTGAATCTGTGTTCCTGGGGCCATGCTCACTCATACTTGGCTCCAGAATAAACTCTCTGTTATCTACTTTTGAAGTGAGGACTGTGTCTTTGCATCGAGTGCCTGGCATTCAGGAAGTCCTGGGACTCATCCCTAGCACTGCACAAACCAGGTGTGGTGCTGCATGTCTGCAGTCCCAGCACTTGGGAGGCAGAGGCAGGAGGATGAGAAGTTGAGAGTCATTCTCCGCTACATAGTGAGTTTGAAGCCTGCCTGGGCTACATGAGACCCCTATCAAAGAAAGAGAGGAAGCGAGAGTGTCCCAGTGTCCAGAACCACAGATACTTGACATGTGACCCTTGGTGGCCAACCCTTCCAGCTCCCTTAGCATCTCAGGGTGCTGTATCAATATTCTGGGATGTCAGATCAGACAAGAGGTAACATGCTGGGGTCCCTCCTGACTATGTCCAAGCTGCTTTAGGGACCCCTCCTCTGGGCAGATGGGAGTTAAAAGGCTGTGCAGCTACCCCTGCCTGATGCAGTTCAGCCAGCCAGGGTCCTCAAGGCCCCCACTGATGGGAAGACAGTCAGGGGCCCACCCAGCACCACAAGGTGCTAGGCATGTGGGCCTTATTATGATAAGGAAATATGTGGTGGAGAAATGGGAGAGAGAGAAGCAGAATGGTTCGTGGACTGTAGAAAGACTCAGAAAGGAAGAAATAAAGACAGTGAGGAGTGGGCAGATGTTGGAGGTCTGCTTGCCACCTAGGGCCATGGTGATGTCCAGGCCGGGCTGCTGCCAAGGGCCATGTCTGGGTCCCTGGTCCTACAGTAGCCAGGGTCTATGTTGATGCCCACGTCTCCTGATGTTACCAAAGACCACAAGAAGCCCAGAGTCTGGGCTGCAACTTGTGGCCTTGTTGATGTCCAGGGGTCATGATCCTGCCAGAGCCATCCTGATCTGAATGGCTGGGGTTACTCCTTGGAGCTAGGATGTCGACCAGGCCAAGCTGTTTCCTGGGCCCATGTCTGGGTCCATGACCCAGCTGCAGCTGAGGTCTGTGTTGAAGTCTGTGGCCCAGCTTGCCACTAGGGCCAATACAGAGAGGCCCGGGATCTGGGCCGGACCCTGCGGCTTGGTTGGAGTCCGGGGGCCACACCACAGCAGGGGCCATACAAATAAGGATGGCCTGTGCTGCCACTCAGGGCCATGTCAGGGTCGGTGGTCCTGCTGCAGTCTGGTCTGTGCTGATGTCCAATGCTCCTGTTACCATCGAAGGCTGTGCAGACACCCAAGACCGAGGGCCTTGTTGGTGCCTCAGAGACACGCTGCCGCTGGGGCAGTGGTGACATCCAGACTCAGCTGCTCCTGAGGACCATGCCAGGGTCCATGGTCCTACCACAGCTGGGGTCTGTGCTGAAGTCCTGGTCCTGCGTTGCTACCAAAGGTCACATAGAGGCCCAGGGTTGGGGCCGCAACCTGAGGCCTTGGTGGCGCCCGATGGCCGTATGGCACCAGAACCATTCCCACCTGAGTGGCCATTCCTTCCACCCAGAGCCAGGATGTGGTCCAGGCCCAAGCTGCTGCCAAGGACCGTGTCTGGGTCTGTGGTCCAGCTGCAACTGGGGTCTCTGTTGATGTCTGTGGCCTGTGTCACCTCAGGAGGCTATGCTGAGCCGGCCCTGCCCTTTGCTGGCCCTGGGAAAGCTGGCCTTGCCTCTCGCTGGACACTACAGCAGGAGAACTGCACTTGGGAGAGTTGGCCCCCACCCCTCACCACAGGGAAGGTGAACTGACCTTGAGGTCATGTAGGGGAACTAACTCTGCCTCCGCGCCAGAGGCTGGTGGCCCCAGTGGCCTGGACTGACCAACTTGGCTACTACCCAGGCCTTGGGTTGACCCACCCTAGCATCTACCCCATCTAGGACCTGCTGGAGCTGGTGAAGGGACTGATCCTGTGGAACAATACCTGCAGTATCTCCAAGACTCCGGAAGGCCACAGGATATCCAGAGGAGTTCTGGTGAGGATCCAGTGATGATGGTGTACCAGAAACCAGAGGCCTGGAACCAGACCAGTGACTCATTGCAATGAGCATTTGCCAGTAAAGCTGATGGGACAAAGGGGTGTACTGTATGGCACACCGAAGCCTCCAATGCCACCAGGACGAACGAAGAGGTGTTGGAGAGGCGGGAAAGAAGGGGAAGCAAAGAGATTTTACTGTTGTGGTGGTTTTTGTTTTGTTTTGGTTGGAGAGGTTTGTTTTTGCTTTTGTTTGCTTACTTGCTTACTTTGTTTTGTTTTCTTTTGTGGAGGGGCACCGCAGGGATGAGGGGGAGGATATGGGGGGACCAGGAAGTGAGCAGGACTGGGGTGCATGATGTGAAACTCCCAAAGAGTCAACAAAGAAGTTAAAAAAAAAAGGGGGAGGGCAGTGCAGCAGGAAGCCGGGCAGAGTGGTGTCTTGGTTCTCTGGATGAGAATGCTAAAGTTGCCCAGATAGAAATGGAAGGGAATGAGGATGGAAGGAGGAAGGAGATGGGCAGCGGGGAGGGGGAGAGAAATAAGTCCAAAATTATGAACTACACAGAGGAGAAAGTATGTTACATCCCAGACGACCACACCTGTGCAAATGTTTCAAAATCCAAGCCCCGGCTTTCCTGCAGCAAGCACACTCAAAGACAGCAGCAATCAGTCAAAGCTCCTTCCGGCTTCCCAAAGAGCCTTAATCACACCAGCTGGAAGACACACAGAGCTCTCTTTTAGCAAAACTGACTGGAGAAGCTGGATATTTTGCCCCAGGCCAGGCAGACAAGGAGAATATTTTGGCATTTGCCCACTGACCACTTCATCCCCTCCCCTAGCACCAGCCTCTATTCCTCTGAGGCACTCAGAGTCTGAGGTGCCAGGTCACCAAGCTTCTGCTGAAGAAAATTTGAGAACTGGAGCAGGAGGCCAGGTGTACTGCAAACACAGCTGCCTCTGTCCACGGCCTTCACACAGATGGCGGTGCCGGCCGGCCCACCCTTGAAGGCAGCTCTGCCTTTCTCCTGACCAAAGCAGCCACTTCCTGGATCACATAAGGATGGAAGGCAGCCATCTCTAAGTTGGCTCCAACTGAATAGATCGCACTGTGAAAACACAGCCGGCCCTACCCCCATTCCAGCCATTGCCTGGGAGAGAGTCCTCCTGGTAGTTATTTTTCCTACTACTGCGACCAAACACTCGCCAAGAAGCAATGTAAGGGGGAAGAGGGTTGTTTAAGCTCACGGATTCCGGCTGTGTAATCTATCATGGTGGCAGGAACATGAGGCAGCTGGTCACTTCGAGTCTTTAGTCAGGAAGCAGAGAGAGAGACGGATGCTGGTGCTCAGCCCACTTTCTCCTTTTATTCCCTTGGGGACTCCAGGCCACGGAGTTACCTGCATTCAGGGTGGGTCTTCCTCTGCAAGCTTTTCTGGAGACACCTTCACAGACATAGCCAAGAAATCCGGTGATTTCCATGGAGAAGCTTGCTGGTAGCATCCTCATTGTTTGTACAGGGTCTTCTCTCGGCAGTGTCCCAGTTCCCTCTTCAGAGAAGGACACCAGTCTTTCTTCACCTTGATAACGTCTTCCAAGATCCTGTCTCCAAATGCTGCTTCATGCTAAAGAGATGGGTGGCGGCTTCAGTGGGAATTTGATGGGGAGATAGAATTCCAGCCCTGACTTCAGGGAAGTTTAGACTTTCTTTTGACTTTAGCCCTTTCTAGCATGAAGAATGCCTTTGAGTGCCCAAAACAAAGGCCCATTTGAGCAGCTGAGGACCAAAAGCTGGGGAGCCTTCCATCTGCTCTGTGGGGACCAGCGATCATCAGCATCAGGTGAGGTCTGAGGAGACCACTTAGTCGGTAAAGTGCTTACTGTGCAAACACGAGAACGTGAGTTCGAACCCCAGACCCCATGTAACAAGCTGGGCGTGGCAGTGCATGTTTGTACGGCCTGCACTGGGGAGACAGAGGCAGAGGCCCTGGAACTTGCTGTCTAGCCATCCTAGCTAAAATGGTAAGCTCCAGGTCCAGTGAGGGGACCGGGAAGGTGGACAACGACCATGGAAGACACCTAACCATGATTTCTGGCCTACACACACACACAGACACACACAGACACACACACAGACACAGACACAGGTACAAACACAGGCACACACACAGAGAGACACACACATACACACATACACACACATACACAGACACAGGCACACACACATACACACACAAACACACACAGACACACACACAGAGATACAGGCACACACACAGACACACACACACATACACACACACACACACACACACACACACACACACACACACACACACAAAATGTTGGGAAACTCCATGGTAAACCAGCAGATGCATTTTCTCATGTGATGCTCCTCTCAAGACCTCATATGACACTCAAGAATGAACGTATAGAAACAATGAATAAAGAGTAATGGTTTCCCTAAGCACTTAAGGCCTCTGCAGACAGAAAGCCTGGATGGGCTCCAGGCTCAGAAGTAACAGTTTGCAGGTCTGAGTGGATGTCTGTCTGTGGGTGGCAGGGTCTCCCATTCATAATTTTTCATTGTGTTTTTTGAGACAAGGTTTCTCTGTGTAGTCCCGGCTATCTTGGACTACTTCACTCTGTAGCCCAGGCTGGCCTCAAACTCAGAGATCCACCTGCCTCTGCCTCCCGAGTGCTGGGATTAAAGGTATGCGCTGCTGCCACCACTACATGGCTCATTTTTTCCCCCTTCTTGATGACACATCTCTATTCAGGCTCATAAAAGCCCAGGAACAATCTGTGAAGATTACAGAGCAGAGCGTTAAGAGAATTCATTATGGTGTGAAATTTCCTCCCCTCCGCTCTCCCTTCTCCCTCCCTCTTTTTCATCATTTCCCCTCTGTCTTAGTCACTGTCCTATCGCTGTGGAGAGACATCACGACCCAGGCAGCTCTTATAAAAGAAAGCATTTAGTTGGGGGGCTTGCTTACAGCTTCAGAGACCTGGTCCATGGCAGGCAGACAGGCACGGTGCTGGAGAAGTGCCGAGAGCTACATCCAGCAGGCAGCAGGCAATGAGGTAGACACTGGGCACAGTATGGGCTTTTGAAACCTCAAAAGTCCACTTCCAGTGACTCACCTCCTCCAACAAGGCCACACCTCCTAATCCTTCCCAAACAGCTCCACTCCCTGGTGACTAAGCATTCAAATATATAAGCCTATGGCCACCTGGCAGTGGTGGTGCACACCTTTAATCCCAGTACTCAGGAAGCAGAAGCAGGTGGATCTCTGTGAGTTCGAGGCCAGCCTGGTCTACAGAGCAAGATCCAGGATAGCCAGGACTGTTACACAGAGAAACCCTGTCTCGAAAAACCAAAAAAAAAAAAATATATATATATATATATAAAAATTTGTATATACATATGTAATTCATATATTAGCAATATATAAATATATAATAAATAAACATATGAATAAAATTATATATGTGTGAGTCTGTGGGGCCTATTCTCATTCAAACCACCACACTGCACCTGTCTCTTCCTTCCTTTTCCTTCCCTTCCTCTTTCTTTCTTTTTAAACAGGCTTTCCTGTACACGAGGCTGACCTTGACCCCCTATGTAACAAAGGATGACCTTGAACTTCTGATCCTCCTGCCTGCACTTCCCCGGTGCTGAGATTATAAACCTGTACCGACATACCCAGTTTATGTGATACTAGAACTTGAACCCAGGGCTGTGTGCATGTCAGGAAAACACCCCATCAGCTGAACTGTATCCCCAGCCTGACAACTAATTCATTCTCTCACCCTCCTCCTCCTTATTATGCTGGAGATTGAACCTAGGGCTTCTCACACACTATATGAGTCCTCTGCTGAGACACATTTCCAGACTTCTTTTCACCACTAAATTTTGAGATGGGGACCCCCTAAGTTGGGTAGTCTGGCCCTGAACTTACAATTCTTCTCTCAGCCTCTCAAGTAGCTGGGATGATAGGTCTTTACCACCAGGCCAGCTCTGTTTTCTTTTTGTTGAGCTCCATAAATACTGAATTAAAAACCATTTTAGGGACTAGAAAGATGGCTCAGAAGTTAAGAGCACTCACTGCTCTTGCAGAGGATTTGGGTTCAGTTCCCAGCACCCACATGGTGGCTCACACCATTTGTATCTCCAATTCCAGGGGATCCAACACCCTCTTCTGACCTCTGAGGGGACCAGATGTGAATGTGGTACCATATACTTACGTGGAGGCAAAGACTCATATACATAAAATAAAAATATATAAATCTCAAAAAAAACCCAACTTTTCGTCATCAGATCAGATTGCCAATCCTTCAACTTTGCAGAATCTTTCTCAACACTTACAACTCCATATTTTTGGCAAAACAAAGCTAAATGATGCTAAATGGCTGGACTATCAGCAGGGCACAGTAGCTTATGCCTATAACCCCAGAACTCAGAGGCTGCTGAATAGAAAGACAAGTTAAATGCCAGCCTGGGCTGCATGCTAAGATCCCATCTAAATTAAATACATGAATAAATAAATCTAAACTAAGTGAAAGAAGGCAAAAGGCCATATGTTGCAAGATTCTGCTTCTGTGAAATATCTAGGCAGAGGAAGGGGGCTGGTCAGTGATTTGAAGACCTGGGGTTGAGGAAGGGTGAAAGTAACCACGGATGGATGAGAGATGTCTTCCTGGAAGGGTGGGGTGCTTTAAAACTGAATCACAGAGGTGCTCACAAAACCAAAAGCATACTAAAAACCTTTCAACTGTACACTGGAATAGTGTATAATTTATGCCTCATGCTGTCAATTACCGAAGACTGAGTGGCTTATGAACAACAGAAATTTGTTTCTTGTGCCTCTAGAAAAAGAACCCTGAGTATAGGGTGCAGCTCCTAAGAGGGCCCATCTTGGGTACAAGCTGTTAACATCTTGCTGTATAGTCACAAGGCAGTGAGAGAATTAATTAGCACTCTGCCCTCTTCTCCTAAAGGCTCTAGAGCAGTGGTTCTCACTCTTTCTGATGCTGTGACCCTTTAATACAGTTCCTTATGTACTGGTGATCCCAACCATAAAATTATTTTTGTTGCTACTTCATAACTGTAATTCTGCTACTGCTATGAATCATAATGTAAATATCTGTGTTTTCCAATGGTCTTAGGCAACCCCTGTGGATGGGTCATGTCAACCCCCAAGGGGGTCACGACCCACAGGTTGAGAACTGCTGCTCTAATTCAACCCTTGGTGAATGCACCCTTATACCTAATCACCCCCAATAGTCCTATCCGCTAAGAACATCACTTTAGGAACTTCAGCATCTGGAGCTGGAGAGATGGCTCAGTAGTTAAGATAGCTTGCTCTTCTTCCAGAAGACCTGATGTGGCAGTTTGAATGAGAATGGCCCTCATAGGTTCATATATTTGAATACTTGGTCCCTGGTTGGCGCAACTAATTTTGAAAGGATTAGGTGTGGCCTTGTTGGAGGAGGTGTGTCACTGGGGATGGGCTCTGAGGTTTCAAAAGCCCATGCCAGGCTCAGTCTCTCCTTTTCTGCCTCCTGCCTCCGGATCAGATGTGAGCACTCAGCTACTTCTCCAGCACCATGCCTGCTGCCACACTCCCTGCGTGATGGCCATAGACTCACCCTCTGAAACTGCAAACGAGGCCCCAATTATACGCTTTCTTTTGTAAGTTGCTTTAGTTGGGGTGTCTCTTCACAACAACAGAACAGTCACTAAGACATTGGAGTTCAGTTCCCAGCACCCACATCAGACAGCTTCAGTAACTTCTGTAACTCAGAGAACCTGATGCCCTCTTCTGGCCTCTGTGGATACCTGCAACACATGGCATGCACTCACACAGATAAACACATGAATAAAAATTGAAATAAAACCTTTAAGAAAGATAGCAGTGTGTGAATTGGGAATGGAGCCGAAACTTTCAATCTGTGATCCTTTTTAAAACTGTTCTCTTAAAAATCTTAATGAGCTCTCCTCAATGTTAGTATGTTTTTGCTTTGGTATATCTGAGAAGGGTCACATGTCTGAAGCTCCTATCTCCAGGAACTAGAGATATATTGAATTCATGGCTAGATGACCCAAGGCATAGATGTATAAGTAAGTAATGGGCTGAAAGCCTGTCCTCTGGGTTTGGGAGCCAAGAATGGCACTTTTACCTGTCTCAAAAAAGTAATAATAATAATAATAATAATAATAAGAAGAAGAAGAAGAAGAAGAAGAAGAAGCCAGGCAGTGGTGGTGTACGCCTTTAATCTCAGCACTAGGGAGGCAGAGTCAGGTGGATTCCTGTGAGTTCCAGGCCAGCCTGGTCTACAAAGCAAGTTCCAGGACAACCAGCTCTGTTTCACAGAGAAATCCTGTTTTGAAAATCAAACAAACAGAAGAAGGAGAAGGAGAAGGAGAAGAAGGAGAAGAAGAAAAGATAAAGTTAATTTTATTTTAAAAGTTATCTTCCTTGAAGTCCCCAAAATTCCCTTTAAACATTTGAGCTTAGAATTTGGATATTCTCCACTTTTACCTGATTCCCTAACCAATCCCAAATTGAAGGTATCAAGAAAATACAAAGGAAAGAAGCGATCCAGGCCAGAGTGGGGCCTGGAACAATTGACTGTCAGACTGCTGCCTGTAATCCAGTGGTTCTCAACTCATGGGTTGTGCCCCCTCTGGAGCCATATATCTGATATTCACATTATGATTCCTAACAGTAACAAAATTACAGTTACGAAGTAACAAGGAAATAATTTCATGGTTGGGGGTCACCACAACATGAGGAACTGTATTAAAGGGTCACAGCATTAGGAGGGTTGAGAAACACTGTATATCTAACTCTCCTGTTAAACCAGAAGCTAAAGAAAGATTAAAACCAGCAGCTGAAAACCAGACAAAGAAAAAAAAGCCCTCATCCATGGCTAGAACCAACCTGTAGCAAGAATTCCAAAGGGCCAGTCATGGTGGCTCACATCAGTAATCCCAGTGCTCCTGGGAAGGCAGGGGCAGGTGTATTACTTATTGCAAGTCCAAATCAGCCTGCTCTACAATAGTGAGCTCAAGGCAGAGGAATAAACCTACTTCCTGTATGTATGTATTGAGAGCATTGTGTATCAATAAACAGCTAGGAAACATAAGCTCTCTAGTTTTGCTCTACCAACCTGGTTTGAGAATCTGCCTTACATTTGCTGGTCCCATGTGCTGTGCATTTGTGTTACTTATTGGGAATGCAAGGCAAGCATCAGCCAGCACTCTCACCTCCTGTGAAGGCTGTTGGTTTCTGCTCACGCTTGCCCTTTACTCTGTGACATTATTTATTGTTGTTGTTGTTGGTTTTGGATTTTTTTTTTTTAAGACAGGGTCTCTCTGTGTATCCCTGGCTGTCCTGGAACTGGCTCTGTACACCAGGCTGACTTCCAACTCAGAGATCCACCTGCTTCTGCCTCCTGAGTGCTGGGATTAAAGGTGTGTGCCACCACACCTGACATACTCTGTGATATCTTTTTGTTTGTTTGTTTGTTTGTTTGTTTGTTTGTTTGTTTGTTTGTTTTAAGACAGGGTTTCTCTGTGTAGCTTTGTGCCTGTCCTGGATCTCGCTCTGTAGACCAGGCTAGCCTTGAACTCATGGAGATCCGCCTGGCTCTGCCTCCCGAGTGCTGGGATTAAAGGTGTGCGCCACCACCACCACCACCACCACCACCACCACCACCACCACCACCACCACCGGGCACTCTGTGATATCTTAAGCCCTGCCTGGTGTTTGAAGAAGGAGGGACTCGTACTAGCTAGCCCAAATCACAGATTGTCTACGCAATGAATAGATTTCTGGATGTACACTTCCTCTTGTGGATGGCAGGCCATGTCTTAAGACCAGAACAGAAGCTACCCAATCAGAGATTTACTTTCTCTTTAGAACCCAAGTCCAGACACAGCATAGTCTGCCCAGAGGATGAAAGTGGCTATGATTGGCAAATCTTGTCTTCAGCTCAGAATGAGGGTTAACATGGTGGGAAGGGTGGAGGACAAGTTGGTCAGTATGTGGTTATGGAAGGCTTTGGGAATGAGGAGAGCTCTTGGCCTACCAGAAGTGCCAGTAAACAATGGCGAGAGCATATAGGAGAGCGTAGAGGATTCTGGGAGACCTCCAATCCCAGCAAAGGGCATGTGTTGACTGTCTGCCCCAGGCATCTCTGTAGGTGTGAATGTTGGCCCTTCTGGAAAACTCTTGGGCATAGGATTGCTTGTTTATCGTGCTTTGCTTATACAGTACCCATCCAATGCCCTCTGCTGGCCTCCATGGGCACCTGACCAAACGACATACATATACATACAATAATAAAAATAAATCTTCTGCTGGGCAGTGGTGGTGCACACCTTTGATCCCAGCACTTGGCAGGCAGAGGTAGGCAGATCTCTGAGTTCAAGGCCAGCCTGGGCTACAGAGTGAGTTCCAGGACAGCCAGGGCTGCACAGAGAAACCCTGTCTCGGGAAAAAAAACAAACAAACCAAAAACCGCTATTTTTTCTTTTTAAACCACAACCAGGGAAGGAGCTGAGGTATCCAGAATTCCCCATATTGTACCTAAAGGTCATGAGCTCAAAATCCTACTTAAATACTACTGAAAGGAAGACTGGAAGAACTTTAAAATGCGGATTTGAAAGTAGAAGTGAGACTGTCTGGGGAACAGAGGGACTAGGGGGGGGGGGGGGGGGGGGAGACGGGGGAGGGTAATGGGATGGGGGGATGTGTCCAAATTACATTATGGATTATTAAAAAAATATTAAGACTTTTTTCTCAAGCAAATTTGGCAGATTCTCTAGTTCTCTTAGATTTCCAAAGTGACCACTCAGGAGCCTTCTACTATCATTTAACTTGTTACACCACCCAGATTATCTCAGTGTGATCTTGGGTGCTGGGGATCCAGCTCAGGGCCTCCTGAGTGCTTGGTAAGTACTCTTCAACCGAGCCACACCCCAGGTCACCCTAGTGTACTTCTTAGGATGTGGTGTCCCCTGCTCTCTGCAGGTTGGAAACCACCTTTGTTGTGGGTGACTTAAGCGTTGTTATCCTCTGGCCCTTCTGGGCATCTCCCATATGGAATAGAGTGAAACTCGATCTCAGCTTGACTTGGAGGAAGATCACTGGGTCAGTTACTTTTGTGCCATTGTGACCACATGCCTGACTGAAATAACTTCATGACAGAAAGATTGGTTTGGGCTCACAACTTCAAGAGGGTTCCAGTCTGTTGTGGAGTGGGGAGATCATGGTACATCAGTTCAGTTCACAGTGCGGATCGCATAGTATAGGTCAGTCACACGTGGAGCACCAGGAAGCAGAATACGAGGCAGGAAGTGGGCAGGGATCATACACCCCTGGAGCCCTCCCCCACTCACCTGCTTCTATCAGTAAAGCCCCAACTTCCCAAAGTTTCCAGAACCTTCCCAAATAGTGAGTAGCACCAGCTGGAGACCAAGAGCCAACACATGAGCCTGAGGGGGACAATGCAGACTCAAACCGCAGCAGTGACTCAGTGACAATGTTTTCTTCTTACTCTCCTCAGAATTTTCTCTGCATCCTTTCAGGGTTCAACTGCTATTTACAATGCAAGAGTTTCTTAGCCTCTTCGCACCTTGTGGGCAAGGCTAAGTGAAGACAGTCTAGGCTAATGCCCCTGGGGACTGTGCCTGCCAGAGCCTAGGCGCTTCTGTAGTCGGGGTGTCTGGCTCCAGACCTGGTTCCCCGGCCATTAAATCTTGTGTCCTCAGACAGCCACATCACTTCACTTATGGGATGTGGATAATGGCGTGCACTCCACCTTAGTCATTACTGTGATGACCCAAGGAGATAATGCATGGGAAGTGCCCCTTAAAAAGGGCATCAAGAAGGAGTGCTTACCTGCACGTAGAAAGTACAGGCCGGCTTTGCTTTCTTCTTCACATTGTCTGTGATTGGCACTTTAAAAAAATAAATGTTTTTTTATTAAAATGCACATATTTTAAATGGAATGTATGTAATAACAAGCACATAGATGTCATTTACTAATCTTCTGAGGTGGGAGATCACTACCATAAGGCTGAGGTCAGCTTGGTCGACATAGCAAGTTCTAGGTCAACTAGGGAAACACAGAGAGGCCCTGTCTGTGAATAAATAATAAATAAATATGTAAATGTTTTATTTTGATGTTAAGCCCTAATCTTCTTAGTTTTTCTAATAAAATACAAAAAGTTGCTAATTTTCTGCCTCCATCTGATGGCAACAGAATGTCTATCTGAGCACATGGCAAACAGTCAAGCTAGAGGCCGGGGATGCAGCTCAGTTGGTGAAGCACTTGTCTAGCATGCAGGAAGCCTGGGTCCTGCTAAGAAGTGAATCTAGCTTCTCTCCGGGTACGTGGAGCATTTGCCCCATCTCTTCCTCTTATGGTGAGATGGGAATTCTACTTGCCCTAGCCCTGAGAGCTTCAGCAGCCCCTTAGTGGTTCCTTGCCTGGCACCCTAGGTGGTGCAGGTGAGTGTCTGGGCTTCCAGGCCCTGGCTGTCAGCCCTGCAGATGCCTCTCCCAGCCGGTGCAGCAAAGACCCCTTTAAGCTCTTCCTGAACTCTGGGAGGGTCTCCAGGCGAAAGGTTAGTACAGATGGTGGGGTGGCCTATCCTGTCAAGTGTTCCTATCTGGCCGGGGATCCCAGCCACTTGTGGCTCTTTATCCATATAAGAGCTTCTGCTTCCTATGTTTTGTCCAGTCTGAGGCACCAGTGGTCCCAACATGAGCAAAGGCAAATGGTCCAAACGTCATTCTCAAGGCTAAAGTCTTCATATTGGTAGCAGCATAGCACATGAACGTTAGTGAGTCCCGACAAAGACAACAATCTCTCTCCCTCCCTCCGTCCCTCCCTCTACTCTGGGCATGGAACACTGGGTCTTGTTCTCACACATCCTAGCTAACTAAGCACTGCACCACTGAGCTATACCCCCCAGCCCTCACTAAAGGACAGAAAGGAAGGATGCTCTTGCTTTTTGCCTGTTTGCCCTCACTCTCACTGGCCAGTTCTTCTATCCTGTTGCTGAAACAATCCTTTGCTAGTATTAGAACCGACTTCCATGGGATTTCAACATAGACTACAGACCAGTAGCTCTCTGAGAATCCTCTGGGACTCCAGTACCAGACTGGGACTGCTGAGACATCCAATCTCCAATTATTGGCCTTTCTGTCAGGAGGCAGCCATTGTTGGACTACTCCAACGAGAACTCTGACTAATACAATCTTCTTATATTCTTTCCCTTTGGAGGATCAGCACAGCCACCTGCTGCCTGAAACAGGCCTAGTCTCACCTTTGACCTCTTCCCACTTCATATCTCACCAGTCAGTGGCTGTCAGTTCACAATCTTAACCCAGGCTCTGAACCCCACTCAGCAGCAAGGTCACAACAGAGATCCCTGTCTGCCCAACACCCTGAGGTGTCTCCTAAGTCTAACAGCACCCCCACGTCACACATATATAGGTAGGTGCTGGTCACTGAATGCATGCATGCACAGGTAGATTCCCATGCTGCAACCTTGCCTGGGCCTTATTATCACTCATGGACTGAGTAATAGTTCAGCTGGATTTGATGGCACCAGCCCTACCACCCAGTGATGGCAGCCCTTAGTGATGACACCCAGAACTCATTACCTACAACAGTCACAAGGCAGGTTATAAACTCAGGAAAGATCATGAGGCCATGGAAGAGAAAGAAGCCCCGGTCCTTGGAATGTGATTGCAGCCTCTCACCGCTGAGAAGCAGGAATGCTAACACAGTTAACATTTGCTTTGAAGCTTGCTGTCTTAGTCACTGTGAAGGAACTGTTGCTGTGAAGAGACACAAAACCAAGGCAACTCTCATACTTCTGTTTTATGTCCACTGGTGTTTTACCTGCATGTGTGTCTGTGTGAGGGTGCCAGACCCCTTGGAACTGGAGTTACAGACAGCCATGAGCCACCACATGGGTGCTGGGAATTGAACCTGGGTCCTTTGGAAGAGCAGCTAGTGTTCTTAACCACTGAGCCATCTCTCCAGTATCCAAGGCAACTCCTCTAAAAAAAAAAAAAAAAAAAGAAAGAAAGAAAGGAAGAAAGCATTTAATTGGGGGTTCCTTACAGTTTCAGAGGGTTAATCCATGATCATCATGGCAGCATGACACTGAGAGCTTACATCCTGATCTGCAGGAAGCAGACACAGAGAGAGACAGAGAAAGAAACAGAGACAGACAGACACTGGATCTGATGTGAGCTTTTGAAACCTAAATGCCCACCACCTCCTCCACAGTGCCACACCTCTCTATCCTCCCCAAACAGTTCCACTGAGAACCGAATATTCAAACATATGAGCCTACGCTGTTTCAAACCACCACAGTTGCTGACACACGGATGATGTTCCTTTCCTATGTGGCTATTTTATAGTAAAGTAGCAACAAGCCAGGCGTAAGGCCTGAATGTATAAGGTTTTGGGGAGAGCTTCCTTCTTCTCCTCAACATTTTCAGGAAATCTCCAACCAGACCATTAACTCTGCTTACAGTAAAGATAGATACCCCACTTTCTAGCATCGCTCCGTCTAGACCTCATCAGTTGGAGTCCTGTTAGGTTCTGATCAGGAACCACCCTGAGGTCTCATTTAGGTTCCTTGCCAGCCATTTGAAAACAATAGCTTCAAAACTCACCAAGATTCTCTATACAACTATTGCAGAGATGAAGAATGGTGACTGACTCTTCTTTGAGAAGTCCACACCCAGTTTCTGGGTGGGTTTTACTTTCTTCTGGAGCACCTTCCTTTCTTTTAACCCTTGTACTGAAAATCTACATCACAATCTCTTTTAACAAATCCTAATCTGCTTTGTACTGGCTTGTTTTCTTTACAGTACTGAAGAGTTGAGGTCCTGTAAAGATTAAAGGAATGCCTTGGGCTGTTGCAGGTGACATTGTGGAGCTGTGTCTCTGACAGTCATGGTCCCTGAAGTTTCTGTGAACA
>CABHPR010156994.1:47394-70933 GCA_902168415.1 Peromyscus melanophrys | reverse complement strand
CTCTCTCTCTCTCTCTCTCACACACACACACACACACACACACAGAGTCTGTCTTTGCCTACCTAGCACTAGAATTATGCATATGGACCACTACATCCAGCCTTTTAACATGGGTTATGGGGATGGAACTGGGTCTTCATGCTTGTACAGAAGGCACTTTACAAAGTGAGCTACTTCTCTGACCCCCACACACAGCTTTAAGGTGTAAAAAGACCAGGACTGTCCTCCCACACCACAGGTGCCTAGTCGTCCAGTCCTCCATCACCTTTCTTTCTGTTTTGTTAGAAATGGCATGAGCATGCTTTAAAAGACAAGCCAAGAAGAAAAATTCTCATGACCTCCCACTGGGATGGGGCTTTTCATTCAACCTCTTCCCATGCTTCTCCAACAGAAGAGGCAAAAGGTGTGCTGTCTCCCTGCTGAGTAGAAAGGCCTGAAAGTACTCTTGGATGACTCTCAGAGGACCACAGGTGTCACACATAACCATCCCTGAAGCTTCTCCATACCACTGCTTCCAGGTGCAGGGCTGCAAGTGAACCTTACTGTGCCAAGTCTGCTCTCAGTTTCAGAGTCTACAATGCTGTACCCTGTGGAAGACTCCCTACCACATTAGTGCCTGCAATGGCTGAATGCAATGGCCAACTGGTAACAGTGACCATTTCTATCTACCAGGCTCTGGCCATGGTTTAGAGATTTATGGGTAGGCCTTCCAACCAATGGGAACACAGCTACGTGACAACTTCTGGCAGCAGCCCTGCTCTACCTCAGTTTTCTACCCTGAGAAACCCAAGACCATGCTCCTCAAGGGTCCAGTTCATGGTCTTTCTAGTGGGTAACTCTATCCCTAAGTTAGGTCCGTCAAGACATTACATGGCCTGCATTAGGGAGGAGCCCCTTTTCTTCCACCCTACCATATGCTTCCCACTCTGATGCCCAACTCGCTCAACCCCTTCTTCCAAGACAGCCCAGCTGACCCAGGAGTTCTTCCTCAGCTCCTGCATCATCACTTTGCTCACCCATGATTTGTATTCTCCATTTTCTATTCTGTGATATTTCCCTGTTTATTTTTATCAGTTGGAGATAGAATATTGAATTATCAGGATAAGGAGGCAGGACTTCCAAATGTGATATCTTTGTTTACTAGGAGAGAAGTTAATTTGCTGGGGGTCACTGTTTAGATTGATGTTCTAGCCTCTAAATTCCTGGTTTGCTTCTAGTCGCCTACACCCATGGGCACAAGCCTCTGAAAGGTTACCTAGTCCTTCAGCCCTTTAAAATGTCAACTGTGTTAACTCCTTCTGGGCAGTTGATTGCCAGTGTTTAAAATGATTTAGTACTGGAACATGTACATAAGATTAAGTATAAGAAGGATTACTTCTTTCCAAAATGGATTTTGTTTTTGGCTGCCATCTTAATCTCATTGCTATCTGGATAGAGACTTTCAATTCCTGAGTGAAAATAGAGAAAATTCTTTTCATGGTCAGAAGATAAGTAAGTGGAAATCGCAGGGAAGGAGGAGGATGGAGCTAATTCCATGTGCCAGTTCACAACCTGTCTTTGCAGTGGGTGTTGTGAATTAACCCCACGTTCTCCACCAGGATAGTGCATGCTCCCAGCTCACATATATGCTGGTTGATGTCTCCCTTCTGTGAAGAACTTCCAAAGCACACACACAGCTGACCTCCCCTGACCTACTCGGCTACTAGTAACACTGACCATAAAGGGCTATGACCAGCTTTCTCCTTACCCATGGCAAGCCATTCCCTTCAGGCTTTGCCTCCTATAGGATTTCCCTACAAGTCCATGGCTCAGATACTGAAAATATACAGCACTGAAATAGTTGCAATGTGCTATAGAAGACAGGTCCATCGCTAATCATTTCATCCACATCTATTAAAGGTATGCCTTCATTGGCTTCATGCAAGACCTCAATAACCAAAGCAATCCTGAGCAAAAAAAGAACAATACTGGAGGGGTTACTATTCCCTATTTCAAGACACATTACAGAGCTATAGTAATAAAATCAGTATGGTACTAACACAAAAACAGACACATAGACCAACGGAAAAAAATAGATTATCTAAACATGAGTAGATATAACTACAGCCATTTGATATTTGACAAAGACACCAAAAACATGCACTGGAGAAAATAAACCATCTTCAGCTGGATGACCATATGTCCAAGTGGATGTTTAAAGAATGAAATTAAACCCTTATTTATCTCTACACACAAAAATAAACTCCAAAAGGACCAAAGATCTCAGTGCAAAACCTGAAACTACTAGAAGAAAATACAGGCCATACTGTCTAAGATATAGGTGTAGGTAAAGATTTTCTGAATAAGACTCAATTTTCTTAGGAATAAACCCAATTTTCTTAGGAATAACAGCCACCAGTTGACAAGTGGGACCTAGTTCAGTCTTTGCTCTACCCTTTGTTATAGTCGCTTCCCAACTGGGATGCAGAGAAAGAAAAATAACTTTAGTTTAAGCTGTGACTCATGGGTTTGGTTCTAAATTGAAAGATCCAAGACATTCAGAGACTCAATGCATTAAGTGTTTCATCTTTTTTGATTTCTAGAGCCCCCTCCACGGACTCCACCTAGTCCTTTCATATGTGTTGTTGGGTGGGTGGGATGTGGGTATGAAGTGTTTCTTAACTGACCTGGTGCTCTCTAAATAGCCTCTGGATTATATTGTGGAGAGACAGGGCTTGGTGTTAGCAAGGAGTAGTGTCCCCAAGAAGAAGGTGGTCCTACTTTCAGTGTCCTCCCCAGGACCTACTATGATGTCTCCAGCCTCTGTGGCCCACAGACTGGCTTGTCTTGGTTTCTTCAAGACCTGAGAATGCTCCCTAGTTAACTGGTTCTGTCAGGGACCTTCCTAACCCCACTCAGAAAACACTTCATATATACTGTGTCTATTACTATCTTTCTTTCCCCCACAAGGTTCCTTCTCTTGTGACAGGCTCATCGCTCAGCACATTCTAAGTGATATCCATACCAGGGAGTATCCAAAACAAACTCAGGAAAGCCAGATCCACCCTTCCCTACTCTGGACATTTGGCTTCCTCTGGACCCAGTTGGTTACATCTACAGGACCCATTTCCATCTCCCTTCACTCTATACCTGCCAGGACTAAGATTCACAGGATATTCTATTTACTCATCCTGATTTTTTAAACATTTCCAAAGTTCAAAACTCTCTGTAACCAATTCTACCAGGTTTTGTTTTTTACATCAAGCAGGCAGCTATAACATCTCAGAGCATTTTTATCTTGACAAATACCGTTCTAGCCAGTGCGTCTCATCTCTCATCACAGTCAGACTGCCTATCAAACTACTGGGGAAACCTCAAGGCACACCAAAAGAGTCTTTATTCCACTCATGGGCCAGGAGGCTGGTGGGGTCAGGTGATTATCTGGGTCTTGCTAGGCTTGGAGAGAACTCAGGAGGAACTCTTACATCGCCAGGGATGTGGACATGGCTCATGTGGGTTGTTTGTCCCTGCTTCCCAATTTTCTCTTCTGTCCCATGTGACAAACAGGGGTCCTAGGCACATTATTCTCAGAGTAGTAGCAGAGTGCAAGAGGAACCCAAACACATGTGTGTATTCCCACCTTCGGTAGGTTTCAGAAGGTCTGCTGGCATCCATTAGCCAAATCAAGTCACATGAGGGGAAAAATCAAAGATATACTCTGCCAAATAAAGAGGTACTGAGTACTGAGGATCAGACAGGTAAGGTTGTTAGAAATTGGGGAGTGAAAAGCTGGACAAAAATGGATATCCTGAATGCTGACTATTTCAAATGACTCTTGTAGCACATCTTTTTCCATGGTCTCACTGATCACAGCTTTGAGCCAGGTTGAAATGCTATCTCTGTTAAGGTATGACCTACTTAAGACCAGGAATTGTAAACAGAGCATGGCCCTGCCCCTGGTCTTTGCAGTGGGTACTACAATTTCCCAACAGGTGTCATCACATAGTCCATACCCTATGGTAAGGCTTTGAGTGACATGGGGCACACTTCTCGTTTCAGGAGTACTCACATCCCTCTGAAAGGATGGAGTTCATCAATGAACGATATTCTGCACACAGGAATTTGAGATGGCTCTATCTTGGTAAAGCTTGGCGCATCTGTGGGCTTGAAGGAGAAGCCAGGGCTTATTCTAAATATAAATGAGAGGCCACAGAACCACAGTCCATGGGCAGACACAAGGAGGGAAGCCAGTCTACCCCAAAGTCAGACAGCAGAAGATGGGGAACAGAATCAGGCCCTACCTCTGACCACTCGCCATAGTAGACAACCCACATGCCCACAGCATTCTTCCCAGATTCCCTATACTTTTTAACCTACTTCATTTTCCCCACAGTTATTTATTACCTGAACTGTGTGTATTCATCTACTGTGGTGAATCCATATTTCCACACCGGAGTGCAAGCTCCCTTGGGTAGACTCTGCTTTCTTTCCTGTGCCGTCGTCATTAAACAGACTCAGTACAACAGTGCTGACTACATGAACACACAGGTAGGTTGTGGAGCTCAGCTTACGTTGAATTTCTACTTCTCACCACTGAAAAACTCCAGAGATGCTGTCAGACCACTCCGGCTGAATGAATATTGACGGGGGCGGGGGTGTCTATGAGAGCAGAAAACATAAGGGCTGCTATCAGATACCAAAGTCTTCATAAGGGGAGAGCATGGTGTTCATTCTCTGTGGTTCCAGAAGGAGAAGTTGGATTAGGACTTGATGTAAGGAAATGTCTCCTCAGAAGCTGTTCCTGATGATTTGTGCTGACAGTCGGCAGCCGGCTTCCTGTCACTTGGGCAACAGGTTAATCTACCCAACCAATGGAAACCAGGCAGAGCACGCTGCACAGTGACAAGTCAGCTGCTGGATGATTTCCTGTAGGGAATGTGTGACTCCAGCCTTCTCTCTGGGGGCCCCCAGACTGCATGTGCATCTGAAGACCTGAACAGGTGGGGCTGTCTCTCCTTCACACATAGGTTTTGTAAAGCTTTTATCTTGTTCCATTCTAGCTTTGGGGCCCAGAGTCCCGTGTTTCCAAGAAAGGTAGGTCAGATAAATTAACTATCCTGAGATTACACTTATAAGTGCCCATCTGTGACATATTTCTGAACCAAAGCCTTCAATTTAACATGGATTTCAGAATTCAGCGTACATCATAAGGGATGCATTACCGTTGCCCTTGTTTTCCAGGTAAAGTAATAAACACTCAAAAGGCTTATTATGTATTTCTAAGGTCAAAAGATGAGGAAATTCTAAAGCCTGGAAACTGAGCTGTTACCCATGACTCCGGTGTCAAGCTACAGCTTATGTACTATCTGAGAAAACTCTTTCATCCTGTAATATCTTGATAGGTTCTTCCAGATCTGGGGACTAGGAGCCCCCTTCCACTGCAAGCTATATAGTTAGGATGCGAGACTTCAAAACTAACTGAGCCAGTAAGAAAGACATCCCACCCTGCAGGGCTCTCTAAGCTAACTACTCAAGTACTGGAGAATCTCCCTATAGGTTTGTGTTTCTCCAACATTCCCTGCCTTACCCTGTCTTTGGGTATTCCTGACACCAAAACAGCAAGAGGGGCTGGACCAAGGCAGGTGAACAGGGTGAGCTCCCTTTTTACACATTAAAACCAGGGGCTTATCACTCTGAGTTTGTGTGGCTTGTATCAGGTGGCCCACAGCTAGCCAGTGTCAGAGCCAAGTTTTTGAATTGAGCATAAGGGAATCCAACAGCCTACTCCTCTTTCCCTCTCCTGATCACCATCCACTGTCTTTCCACAGATATTATTTTGGAAAAGATAGACTTGAGATTGCAGTTCCACTTTATTCATATTTAAAGGAATATAGAGTCTCCTAATTAGAATTGTTGGGAGGATTATTAGAGCTACTATTTGTTCACCTTCTTACATCCTGGTTCCTACCCCTACCCTAGTGAATGATCAGAGAAATAATTTTGCAAAGACTCTTCTGATCTTGGTTATTATGTTAGCTACTGCACAGTAATGCTGTCCCACAAAATTCCCTAAATCTCAAAAGCTTAAGGCAATGATTATTGACTGCTGTGGGTATAGGGGTTAGTTTTCAGGGAGGAGGAGGCTTGGCTATGAACTACTGTTTCTGAGGGTTGCCTCACTTAGACAGGTTCCATCCAGCTCCCTCTGCTTCATGCATGAGACTCTGTTCAATGCATCTCATGCTTTTGGAGACACTCTCACAGGCCTTCAGACAGCACAAGCACAAGAAAGCACACTGGAACACCTGAATATTATCCATTCTATACTCACATAGGTGCGTTAATGGTCTACCAACCAATTATATCACGTGATGAAAGTCAAGGGTAAAATATAACCCATCCATAATGGTGGCATCATGATGCTGGGGCTACCATCACAAAGCATCAGATGCTGACAGACTGAAGCAACAAAATTTTTTTTCTTGCAGCTCTCCAGCTGGGAATCTAATATCAAGGTGTCAACAGGATTGGTGCCTCCTGAAGCCTCTTTTCTTGGGTTGCAGAAGGCCATATTCATGCTGAGCTCTGAGGTGGCCATTTCTATACACTCACAAGCTACGGGTACTGGTTAAGTCTTTTGTTTCTTGGTGTATTTGTTGTTGTTACTTCTTTATTGTTATTTGTGTTGCTGTTACAGTCCACGGTGCTAAGAATCAAACACAAGGCTTTGTACACATTAGGCAAGTACTCTACAACTGAGCTAAATATACTCCCAACCTACTTCCTCGTTAAAAATAAAGACAGCACTGTTGTCCTTATAAAAACCATATTGGATTAGAACTCTACCCAGGAGACTTTCCATCACTTCTATAGAGACATTGTCTCCAAAAACAATTATACTTCAGCCACAGCTTCAGCACAGAAATTTGAGGAAAATACAATTCAAGGCATACATGGTATTAGTGAATCGCTCTGAACAATAAAGCTTGGCTTCCCTTTAAGTGTTTCTGCAGCTTGGAGCCTGACAAAGCACAGCTCCAAGTTTCGACTCTATCACTCATCCACCATGCAACAACCTTAGAAAGATAACCTTTCCCCCACTTATCACATTAGAATTATAATAATAATGAACTCATACATTTGGTAAAAGTGGAATGAAAGAATTAATTTTATAAAAGCATGTATCACAAGATTTTGCTCAAAGTAATTGCTCAAGAAATGTCACTGGTGTCAAGGTTCTTTGCAGTAGAGAAACTTTACTTTACACAGGGGGGGAGGCCGCATGGGCTGCGACACAGCCCACGTGCCTTCCCTATCAAGGCCTGGATTCTCTCCTGCAGCAAATTCTATTTTCCCAAATCCATCTTCCTTCAATCTGTTTCTGCAATATGGTGACTCTTTTTAAAAAGTCTACTTAACATTTCTCTGCCAATAAATTAGAGACCAGAAAGAGGATAGCACACACTTGCCTTTCTAGACACTTTGCAGATGGCTTGCTGCCTTGAAGCCATGGCATGGCTGTGGTGGCCTCAGCAGAGAATCTCAACTTTTCTCTTGCTATGTGGGAAGCCAGTGGGCTCAAAGGATCACAGTGCTGGGGCTAATCGTGGCCCTTTGGGAGCTTCTCTGAGACTCTGGAGTTCTGGATGTGTAATCAAAAAGAACTTTCAGAACTTAGCAGTGGCTTCTCAGAATCAGGTTGTTGAGTCTGATGAGTCCATGACCATCTCCCAATGCCTGTACAAAGGAATTGCTGTCCATCCAACCCTGCCAGCATCAATTCTTTCAAAAGCCAGTCTTTGCATGTGGGGTGTGCATGTGCATGTATGTGTCCACATTCACATGTGTTGGTACATGTGTGTATGTGTGTGTGTGTGTGTGTGTGTGTGTATGTCTGTGTGTCTATGTGTGTATTTCTATGTGTATATGTCTGTGTGTGTATATATATCTATGTGTATATCTGGAAGCTGGAGGTCAACTTCTGAGGTCATTCCTCAGAAGGTGATCACTTTGTTTTCTGAGATAAAGTCCTTTACTGGGACCTAAGGCTCACTGATTAGTCTAGGTTGGATGGCTAGAAAGACTCGGGATGCTAATATCTCCCCCTCCCCAGTGTTGAGAACACAGAACATGTACCATTGTGCCCAGGTTTTATGGAAAAATTAAATTCAGGTCCTCATGTTTGCACAGCAAGAACTTTAGGAATTGAGCTACCTCTCCAGTCCTCAAATTACTTTTCACTGTTATGTTCAGTGGTCTTTAGGTTCTTAGATCCCTCCCACCAACAAGCTCATCATAGTAAGGGCGGGGGGGCCAGGAACACAGGGATGAGAACACAGTGTGCTTTTCTTCTCTACTTTACACTCACACCTTAGTTAATGAGCAGTCTCCCTGAACAGGAAAAGTTTTCCCCCTATAAACAAGACATTTAAATTGATATTTTTATTAAAGTATCAAAATACAATAGGTGTGTGTGCTGCAGTTAGAAACTAGAGAAAACACTGGATGTGAAAGGAAATATTCAAGAACAACTTCTACAAAGGTTAACGCCTACATGAAAAGATGTCAGGATGTGGAAAGAAAGAATACCTGGAGAGAAACATGTCTGCAGGGTGATGGTAGTCAAAGTGTAGTCACCAGACAGACATCACCAGCAGCTTAGGGACTTGTTGGCAACGTAAATTATCAGGCCCTAATCCAGACCCATGAGCTTGGACACTTGGTCCTCAGTTGGTGGTGCTCTTTGGAAAGGTTATGGAACCTGGAGGGACAGCCTTGCCAGAGGAAGCACTTGACTGAGGGGAAGGCTTTAAGAGCTCATCCCACCTTTAGTGACCTGCCCCTTGCTTCCTCCATGCAAGTGAAATGTGGTCAGCCATCTTTCTGCCGTCTTTGCTGCCGTGAGGGCACTATTTTTCTGGAACTGTAATTAATAGACTTTCTTCCTTAAATTGCTTTGGCATGGTGTTTTATCATCACAACAGAAAAGTGACCAACATGGCTAGGCTAGCTGGCCAGCAAGCATCAAGGACCCACCTGTCTCCACATCCCCAGCCCTGAGATCACAAGAGTAAGCCATCACTCCTGGAATTTTATGATGGGCACTGGGGATCAAACTTAGGTCTTCTTCCTTTCCCTGAAAGCATCTTCCCATATGAGCTATTGTCTCAGCCTCCAAACTTCATGAGTTCTGTTTTGATAATCCTTCCAGTGATTATGATGCTGCTAGAGTTTGAGAACCACTGCTCTGGAGAGTGGCATGCTCCCAGAACATCTTGCCCTCACCAGGGACTTATCTGGACTATACAGAATCCCTATCTGGGACCATTCAGGAAATTGAGGACAAATTAACCACAGACTTTCTCATGGCCTCCACATGTCCATCCTGGTCATAAGGGGACTACTATCCCCAAACGAGAGGATTTAGGAAAAACAGAAATAAGACCAAGGTGTCTGTCTTAGTCACTGTTCTGTTGCTGCGAAGAGACACCGTGACCAAGGCAGCTGTTATAAAAGAAAACATTTCACTGGAGGCTTGTTTACAGTTTCAGAGGCTTACACCATTATCATAATGGCAGGAAGCATGGTGGCATATAAGCAGGTGTTGGAGCAGTAGCTGAGAGCTTCCTGGTAATCCATAGGCAGAGAGAGAGAGACACTGGGCCTGGATGGACTTCTGAAACTTCAAAGCCCACCCCAGTGACACACTTCCTCCAACAAGGCCACACCTCCTAATCTTTCTAATCCTTTCAAACAGTTCCACTCCCTGATGACTAAGCATTCAAACATATGAGCCTACGGGGGCCATTCTTAGTCAAACTACTACAGTATCTACGAGAAGACATTCAAATTTGCTAAAGATGTTTGGGCTGGGGAAAGTCAAGACCCTCACCTTTCCTTTCCCATACATGTGTCCCTGCGTAACTTGCCAATTCTCAGAAGCATTTAGAATGAACTTAGGACTCCTAAGGAAGATACTTAATGTTCTAAAGACCTGAGAAAATCTGTAGTCTGACTGGTCTCCCCAGCCCCTCAAGTACACAGTCTTGGGTTCAGAAATGAGGAACGTGTTCCTCTGGGATATTCAGTTTAATATGTGTGTGTGTATGTGTGAGTTTATGATAGTCACTGGACTCCAATGCTTGTCCCTGAAGTTATAGGGTAGAGGTGTACCTCGGAGGTGGAACACTAGCCTAGTGTGTATGAAGCACTACCATCCTCAGCATTGCAAATACATGCAGATATAATAATTAAGCATAAGATCTACAAATTTGGAGGTAATTAAATTCAAGGTACTGATAAATGAGTACACATCCAGATAAATTGTCAGCACAAAGATAGTTTTCCATAGGAACAAGGTATGTGGTTCACAGATAAAACAAATAAATAAGAACATACATGCTCTGTTGCATTCATTTTCTAACAAACATAACAAATTATTGTGGCTTTAAAAAAATCAGTCACGGGGTTGGGGATTTAGCTCAGTGGTAGAGCGCTTGCCTAGCAAGCACAAGGCCCTGGGTTCGATCCTCAGCTCAAAAAAAAAAATCAGTCACTTATTAGCTTGCAGTGATGTGGGTCAGAAGTTCAGGAGCAGCCTACCTGGGTCCTCTCCTGGGAGTCTGAACGAGTTAGAATCAATGGGTCAGCAAGGCTGTATATCTGTCCTGGGAGTCTGAACGAGTTAGAATCAATGGGTCAGCAAGGCTGTATATCTGTTCTAGTCATGGTTACTTACGCTGTGATGAACCATTTTTAGTAAAATCAAGTTGGGGAGGGAAGGGTTTATTCAGTCTACACTTTCACATCACTGTTCATTGCTGAAGGAAGTCAGGGAAGGAACTCAAACAGGGCAGGAGCTGACACAGAGGCCATGGGGGAGTGCTGCTTACTGGCTTGCTCAACCTGCTTTGTTATAGAACCCAGGACCACCTGCCTAGGGCTGTGACACCACCTACTTTAATCACTAAGAAAATGCCCCACGGGCTTGCCTACCCCAATCTTATAGAGATATTTTCTCAACTGAGGCTCCCTCCTCTCTGATGACTCTAGCTTGTGCCAAGTCAACATAAAGCTAGCCAGCACAACTGACCCCTTGTCAATTTTACATACAAACACTCCACTGTTAAGCCACAAACTTTCCTTTCTTATTCATTCCCAAGATTACACATTAATAAAGACATCACAATATAAAACATTTACAAACTTAAAAAGTCCCAAAACCTTACACATTAAAACACTTTAAAAGTTGTCTCTTTAAAAACATCCAGTATCTTTTAATATCCAAATTCTCTGTGAAACCCCCAAATATCTCTCTCTCCCTCCATCCTTCTCTCTTTCTCTCTCTCTCTCAAGCTGAAAGTCTCTCAACTGTGGGCTCCTATAAAATAAAAAATAATTTAAGTACTTTCTTACTTCAGGAGGGAAGAACCAGGGCACAATCACAACCTGAACCAAGCAAAACCACACTCCAACAGTGTAAATAACTCAATGTCCAATAGCTTGGATTCACTCGTGATTTTCTGGGCTCCTCCAGAGGACTTGGGTCATTTCTCCAGATCTGTCCTCTGCAGCACACACAGCTTGTCCACTAAGATCAGGCAAGTTCCACTCTACCACTGATGCTGTTCTTAGTAGTCATCCCATGATACTGTCGTCTCCAAAATGCTGGAATCTCTTGCTGAAACTGGGCTGCACTTTCACCACTAGTCTCTCCTGGGCTCTCTTCATGATGCCAAGCCTTAAATTCTCTGTGTGAACCTTTTAATCCTGAACTTTCAACTGCTACTGAGGCTGCACCTTCACTAATGTCTTCCCCTGGCCTCTCACACTGCCAAGTCTCAGCTGCTCTCCATGACCCCTTCATGCCTTCAAAACCAATACCACCTGGGGGACTCTTACTCTGCCCAGTTCCATTGCCAGTTTGAGGTACAACCTTGTCCACCTCCAGAACACAGCTTCTGTGTACTGATTCTGAGGAAACACTTCCCAGATTTCATCTCAATGATGTGGTCTCTTCTTAATCACCATCAATTTCTTAGCTTCGGCTAACCAGCTTCAATTGTCCCAGAAGCACAAAGGTTTCCAATGGTGCTGGTCTCTTGCTGATCAAGGATGCTTCTTTAGTCCCAGCTGACCAGAATGACAAGAAACTTAATTCAAAATTTCAAACAGCCCTGATAGTCTTTAAACTTCCCTCTGAAACTTCACAAGGCAGGCCTCCGTCTTCTATATTGCTTTCATCATACTTATCTTCCAAGCTCCTACAGAACAGCCCTCTGAGCTTTCAACACTCAATGGCTTTTCTAGTCCAAAGTTCCAAAGTCCTTCCACAGTCCTCCCAAAAGCGTAGTCAGGTCTGTCACAGCAATATCCCACTTTGCTGGTACCAATCTCTGTCCTAGTTAGGGTTACTATTGCTGTGATGAAACACCATGACCACAGGCAAGTTGGGGAGGAAAGCGCTTATTTGGCTTATGCTTCCACTGTTCATCACTGAAGGAAGTCAGGACAGGAACTCAAGCAGGGCAGGAACCTGGAGGCAGGAGCTGATGCAGAGGCCATGGAGGAGTACTGCTCACTACTTGCTCCTCATGGCTTGCTCAGCCTGCATTCTTATAGAACCCAGGACCACCAGCCCAGGGATGGCACCACTCACAATGGATTGAACCCTCCCACATCAATTGCTAATTAAGAAAATGCCCTACAGGCTTGCCTACAGCCTGATCTTGTGGAGACATTTTCTCAACTGAAGCTCCCTCCTTCTGGATAACTCTAACTTGTGTCAATTTGACACAAAACCAGCCAGGACAGTGTCTTTCCAGATACTCTGGAGAAGAAGTCCGTTCCAAGAGCACTCAGATTGTTGGCCAGAATTAGTTTCCTGAGACCTAGACTGAGCTCCTGGTGTCCTCAGTCCTGCCATTGAGGACAGCTCTCAGCTCCCAGAGACCACATACCTTCCTTATTCCATGGCTCTCTTACCTTAAAAGGAGCAAGAGAGATCTCTCTTGCACTTCAGATCTGTGGCTTCCTCTCTCTGAAATCTAGATCCAGTTGAAATTGCTACTGTAATTAAGTCAGCTGGAATGATCTCCTCTTCGATTAACCGTTAATCAACTTACTAGTTAAGTAATGAACACTTAAGTGTGGAGTGAACTGATTCTTTAAGTAGCATTAACTGCAGAGGAGAAGCCCTTTTTATATGTAATGTGAGGACCACCAAAAGTCAAATCCCATCATTTTCTCAGCACTGGAGGACAGGGTATCATTAGATAATTTTATTTAAGTTATTTTTTGACAAGTTACATATATATACCACACATACTGTATACTCTCATCCCTGCCCGCCTGCTATCCTTGCCCAACCCCGTCCCCACTTCCTACAAATCTCTCTCACACATCCCTGTGTATCCATTTTATTTTGTGACCCACTGAGATTAACAGGATGATCTGTGTGACTGTAGGCCGGAAGCTATCCATTGGTACTTGATGGGTTCAGCAGAGGATCTACAACTAAAGACAGTGATTCCCCATGACCTGCCTTTGCAGAATAGCACAATAGTCAATGGTCCCTTATCAAAAACAAGAACAGAAAAAAAGAACTCACCAGATGGGAAATCCAGGTGAGCGACAGACAGCCAGGGACCATCTTTTGGAGGTCAAGTACTTTACAAAGCAGAGACTCAAGCAAAAGGAATTTCCATATAGCTAATAAACAAATGTCTCCTATGAGAGAAAGGGAATGAACTAGAAACTCTACTGAGTCCAGAAAGCAAGAATATAGAAAGGACCACACCAGTTACTAGTGGCATAGGAATTTCTGCAACCACCGTCACTGTCAACCCACCCTCAGACATCATCACTGTCTACCCACCCTCAACCACCATCACTGTCTACCCACTCTCAACCACCATCACTGTCTACCCACCCTCAACCACCATCACTGTCTACCCACCCTCAACCACCATCACTGTCTACCCACTCTCCCAGTAAATG
Organism: Peromyscus melanophrys; assembly: GCA_902168415.1. Taxonomy (NCBI): domain Eukaryota; kingdom Metazoa; phylum Chordata; class Mammalia; order Rodentia; family Cricetidae; genus Peromyscus; species Peromyscus melanophrys. Next base: position 56,956 of record CABHPR010156994.1, on the reverse strand, counting down.
ACAAGGAAAAACAGTCATCATACTCTCTTCTCCAAAGGAGGGTAGTACAAACACAAGGCTCAGCTAGATGGTGGAAATCATATTTGGATAAAGATTGAGTTGATTCATGTCTAGAATTATACATTTTTTTCTAGAATTACAGCTGTGGTTTTGCTTTTTTCATTTCTTTTTTTTTTTCCCTTAAGTAGCCATTAGATTCTAAAGAGCAAACAGAAAGTCATGAGAACTTATCTGTGGGGTAGAAGTTTTCTCTTGGGAATAAAGACTAAAGGGATAGTAGGTATGAGAGAGAATGGAAGAAGCAGAGGAGGAGGTCGGGAAGAGGAGGTAGGGAGGAGGAAAACACCAGCAGTAGTAGAATCAGCTCCATCTTGGCCCCACCCTAAGCATGGGTGTCCCTCAGATTTGTGATTGCATACTTATGATGGATGCCTCCCAGACTTCGAGACCTAGAGTGACTTACCCGAGTCACAACTCATAAGGGGTTGGTATTGAAAATCAGGTCTCCCTATCCCCCAGAGTTACTTTCATGCCATTACCATATCAAGCAGGAATTTTGATGATAGGGGCATCTATATGGTGGCTAGAAAGCTGGCCCTACTGGCTAGAGCTACAATGAGCCTGCCCAGTGAGTAGCTCACCACACCCTTTTCCTGCAGGAGGGTCCTCTTCAGGCTACAGGATCCAACAGGGTTTTCAGTGAAGTATCTCAGCTCTTTAAAGAGGCCTCAACCATGCTTCCTAAATAGAATTCCAGAGTCAGGCTTGCCTTTCCAAGAAAAGGAATTAAAGACTCTTTACAGTGGGGAGGAAAATCTAGGGTCTCCTGCATAATCTGTTCTTGGCTGGGGTGGGGGTGGGTTAACTTGAGATAACTCAGTCTCACCAGGGAGAAAACATACACGTGGTCTCCAGGTTCCATCTTTTGACCCAAAAGCAGCCAACACAGTGTATTGAGAGAGGAATGAGAAAAGACAAAGAAAAAATGCCTGCTCCGTGACCAATTCTCCTTTCTGCCTAGGGACAAACTTCCATGAGGCAGGAAGTGAGTTTCAGAGAAGTAAGGGGACTGTTGCCAGCCTCTCCCTGCAGGCACTGAGGAGCCAGGATATCCCCAGGATGCTCTTATAGCATGACTCTTAAAAGGTCTTATTAATAAAAACAAACCCGGAACCAGGTGAACGCTGAATGATCAGAGAAACAGAACAAGCCACATCCTCACCATACCAGTTCCTCAGCTGTTCTTGTTTCCTCAGACTGAAAGCCTCTGAGTCCTCACCCGAATGGATCTCAGCTGAACTGTTGCTAAAAGCCTAAAAGCTTAACAGAGCCTAAAAAGCCTCTAGTTCCTGGTCCTCATGCCTTATATATTTTTCTACTTCCTGCCATAACTTCCTGGAATTAAAGGTGTGTGTCACCATGCCTGGCTGTTTCCAGTCTGGCTTTGAACTCACAGAGATCTGGATGGATCTCTGCCTCCAGAATGCTAGGGTTAAAGGTATGTGTGTGCCACCATTTTCTGGTCTCTATGTCTATCTAGTGGCTGTTCTGTTTTCTGACCCCAGATAAGTTTATTAGGGTGCACAATATATTGGGGGACACAATATCTCCACATGCTCTTCAGTTAAGAGAGACTCAATGGGGAAACTGAGGAAAAAGAGCAGTGAAAATCAGATGCATGAGAGCAGAGGAGAGTAGACGTGTGGTCTGCAAAACTGGGTTTTAGATGCATTTCATAAGCCCCTGGGGAACTCTACTCATCAGAAACTGAGCCCATGGCTCCCTCAGATTGTTCTGGAAGATTAAATGAACCATATTTACAGAAATCTTGACATCCAGTTGCCTTGACTTTGGTGTTTGTCCCCAAATCATGCTCTATTATTTGATTATTGCCCTAGGAAATGAGATATTTCAATTTCTCAAGAATCATACACAAAATTCAATCTGAGTCCATTATGATATTTGGAATCAGTGAAAAACCCATGCACCATGCCTTGGCCTCTTCTATCCCCGAGTTTGTGCATTTTATATGAGAAAAAAAGTCAGTCATCAAGACTGTTCACTAACCCTGCCCTCAGGCTGGCAGCCAATATGCATCTCCCAGAAGGAAAATGGACCTTTTTCTGGCTCCCTCCTCCGTGGACTCTAAACAGGAAGTAAGAGGAAGCAGCAACAATTTCATATTAACCATGAACATAAAAGCTGGGTGTTCCATCCATGGTACTTCCCAGCAGAAAACCTCTATGACAGTGGATCTCAACCTGTGGGTCGTGACCCCTTTGGGGGATCAAATGACCCTTTCAAGGGGTCACCTAAGATCACCAGAAAACACAGATATTTACATTACAATTCATAACAGGAACAAAATTACAGTTGTGAAGTAGCAATGAAAATAATTTTAGGACTGGGGGTCACCACCACATGAGGAACTGTAATAAAGGGTCGCAGCCTTAGGAAGGTTGAGAACCACTGGTCTAAGAAGAGAGGGAAAGCAAGACATAGTTGGCGGTAAACTCTCTCTCAGACTGTGGGACTCACCTGAGCTGACAGAGTGACACATGTGAAGATCCTCTTAGCCTGTTTTCAGCAAGGTCATCATGTGTGGCTAGGCCCAGACTTCTGTCTGTGCAAGAACCAGCCTTACGTAAAATGCTCTCAACTCTCCTTGGCTAACCAAGTCTTAAAAGTATTTATTTCACTATTTTTAGCTATGTGTGCACACACATGTTCAGAAATGTGTGTGAGTGTGTATGAATGTGTGTGAATACATATGTGTGCAGTACCTGTGGAGACCAGAGGCCTCAGATCCCCTGGGGATGGAGTTACAGGCATTTGTGAGCCACCCAACATGTGTTCTGGGACCTAAACTTAGGTCCTCTGGAAGAGCAGTACATGCTCTTGCCCGCTGGGCAGATGGCTGTCCAGCCCAGTACTGTAACTTCATCATATGTTAAAAACGCTCATATGGGGGCTGGAGAAAGGGTTCAGTGGTGTAGATAACTGGCTGCTCTTTCAGAGGACCCAAGTCAGGTTCCCAACACTCACACAGTGGCTTACAACCGTAACTACAGTAACTACAGTTTCAGGGATCCAGTCACCTTTCTGCCTCGCCCCAAGTAACGCATACACACAGTGCACACACATACATGCAGATGAAACACCCACATACATAAAATAACAATAAATGAACTCTCAAAATGAGAACTTTTATAGTTAACAACTGTTCTTATCCACAAAGAATAAGACCAAAACACTGCTTTAGCCAGAGTAGTTAATACCAGCTGCTTCAACAGACCCACCATTTCTGTGGTATAATGCAAGCATGTTTATCATTTACACTGAAAGTCCAGTGTAGAACCTATTTCCTTCTCTAATCTTTAGTTACACAATCTGAGACCCAGGGTCTTCCCTGGAGGATTGTGTGGGATAATCTCAGAGTCAGTTCTGCCCAGAACTTCTGCCCAGAGCACATGGGCCAGAACTCAGCTATAATGCCCTAACTTAACTGTATGGAAATCTGGGAGACACAGAGAAGCACAGGGATGATTTATCAGTTTTAACATGGATAAACAGATGGATAATGATGATGCAATGGACTGAGTATTTGAGTTATAATAAAGGTATGACTGTTGCGTGACAGTAGTTTCTGCCTGGCAGGTCTAAAAACAGTCCATGGGAAAGGAGACACGTGAAAAGTCAGAGGAAAAGAGCAACAGCAAGGTACATGGAGAGATGAGAGAGGTTCCCATGGATTTGTCCTAGCTTGGCCAAGCTAAGCACATCATCAAACTCAGCATCTCTGTCATACTGTATGCAGAAAGCATATGTAGTAAAAGCCAGAAGTATCAATGAGACCTAACGCCAAGGTTCTGAGGAAATCCTCAGAGGCACAGTGAAGGTGTACATGAATCTAGAATCCACACCAAGACCTGGGGAATAAGTCTATCCAAAATGTGATCAGGTATGTGAGCTGGATTTCTACAGAACCTCAGCTAGTAAGTCAGGACTCCACATTACCTGACTCTGTAACAAAAGTCAACAGTCATGGAGAGTGCAAACCGTGGCAATATTAAGATGTGTTCCCTCATTGCAATACCACATAGAAGAAGGGAGCTGTGGCTTGGAGAGCAGGACAGCCCTGTATAGCAGGCTTTCTTGGACAGCCAGCCCCCAAATCATGACACAGAGACTTATTATTAATTATGAGTGCTCAGCCTTAGCTTAGGCTTGTTTCTAGTTAGCTTTTTTTTTTTTAACTTAAATTAACTCATTTCTATTCATCTATGTGCTGCCTCAAGGCTCATTTACCTCATCTACATGCTGGCCATTCTGCTTTCCTACTTCCTCTGTATCTGGCTGACTGGCTGGCTCCCTTTTTTCTCTGCCCACCAGTCCCACCTATCCCTCTTCTGCCTAGCTATTGGCTGTTCAGGATTATATTAGACCAATCAAGTGCCTTAGACAGGTAAGGTGAAACAGTAACACATCTTTACATAGTTAAACAAACACAACATAAACAAATGCAACACATCTTTACATAGTTAAACAATCATTCTGCAACAGTTCTGAACTCACAGGCTCATGCCATTTTTGTGTCTCCATAAGTCACATTGCTTTTTCCTTTTATTAATTTATTTTATAATCATGATTTTTTATTTTACTTATTTATTTATTTTTACATCCTGACTGCAGACTCTCCTCCCTCCTCTCATCACATTCCTCCCCGACCTCCTCTCTGCCCCCCATTCACTCCTCCTTTGTTTCTGTTCAGAAAGGGACAGGCCTACCATGGGTATATGCTGTGGAATAATGCTTTTGTACACTGGTTTAATAAAGCACTGATTGGCCAGTGGCAAGGCAGGAAATATAGGTGGAATAAGCAGACAAGGAGAATTCTGGGAAGAGGAAGGCTGAGTCAGGAGACACCAGCCCACCGTCCAGGGAGCAGCATGTAATGACACACAGGTAAAGCCACGGAAAACATGGCAACATAATAGATTAACAGAAATGGGCTGAGTTTAGGTGTAAGAGCTAGTCAGTAGTCAGCCTGAGCTAATGGCCGAGCAGTTTTAATTAATATAAGCCTCTGTGTGTTTACTTGGATCTGAGCAGCTGCAGACCAGGTGGGACACAGGAAAACATAGCATATCAAGTTGCAGTAAGACTAAGCACCTCCCCTTTTATTAAGACTGGACAAGGCCTTAATACAATCCAGTATGAGGAATAGGTTCCCAAGAGCCAGCCAAAGCATTAGGGACAGCCCCGGTTCCTATTGTTAGGAATCCCATAAGTAGATCAAGCTACACAACTGTCACACATATATAGAGGGCCTAGGTTGGTCCCACACAGGCTCCCTAGTTGTTGTTTCAGACTCTGTGAGTTCCCATGAGCCAGGTTAGTTGTTTCTGTGGGTTTTCTTGTGATGTCCTTGACCCCTCTGGCTCCTACAATCCTCCCTCCCTCTCTTCAGCAGGATTCCCCAAGTGCAGCCTAAAGTTTGGCTGTGGGTCTCTGCATCTGTTTTCATCAGTTACTGAATGAAGGCTTTCTGATGACAATTGGGGTGGTCACCAATCTGATCACAGGAGATATCCAGCTCAGGCTACCTATCCACTATTCCTAAGAGTCTTAGCTGGGGTAATCCTCGTAGATCTGTTGGGTTTCTCTTGCATCAGGTTTCCACATGACCCTGAAATGCCCCCCTTTCTGGTCATCTCTTTCAGTACTCTCCCCCTCCATCCATCCTCCAACACGATCCCTCAAGTTACCATCGCCACCTGCCCACCAGTCCACCCAGGAGACCTTTCCTATTTTCCCTTCCCAGGGAGATCCATGTGACCCCACCTTGAACCCTCCTTGTTACCTAGCCTCTCTGAGTCTGTGAATTGTAGCATGGTTATCCTTTACTTTACAGCTAATATCCACTTATGAGTGAGTACATACCATGTTTGTCTTTCTAGATCTGGGTTACCTCACTTGGGATAATTTTTTCTAGTTCCATCCATTTGCCTGCAAATTTCATGATGTCATTGTTTTTAACAGCTGAGTAATAATAATTCCTTATGTAAATGTATCATTTACATTCTTCCATTGAGGGGCATCTAGGTTGTTTCCAGGTTCTAGCTGTTACTAATAAAGCTGCCAGGAACATAGTTGAGCAAGTGTCCTTGTGATATGATTGAGCATCCTTTGGGTATATGCCCAATAGTAGTATGGCTGCGTCTTGTGGTAAATTGATTCCCAGTTTTCTGAGAAACTGCCATACTGATTTCCAAAGTGGCTGTACAAGTTTGCACTCCCACCAACAGTGGAGAAGTGTTCCTCTTGCTTCACATCCTCTCCAACATATGCTTTCATTTGTGTTTTTGATCTTAGCCATTCTGACAGGTGTAAGATAGAATCTAGAGTCATTTTGATTTGCATTTCCCTGATGGCTAAAGATACTGAACATTTCTTTTGAGTGTTTCTCTGCCATTTGAGATTCTTCTGTTGAGACTTCTCTGTTTAGATATGTACCCTATTTTTAATTGGATTATTTGGATTTTGATGTCTAGTTTCTTGAGTTCTTTATATATTTTGGAGATCAGTCTTATATCAGATGTGGGGTTGGTGAAGCTCTTTTCCCATTCTGTAGGCTGCTGTTTTGTCCTATTGACAGTGTCCTTTGCCTTACAGAAGCTTCTCAGTTTCAGGAGGTCCCCATTGTTAGTTGTCAATCTTAGTGCCTGTGCTACTGGTCAAGAAGTGGTCTCCTGTGCCAGTGCATTCAAGACTATTCCCCACTTTCTCTTCTATCAGATCCAGTGTATCTGGAGTTATGTTAAGGTTTTCAATCTACTTGGATTTGAGTTTTGTGCAGGGTGATAGATATGGATCTATTTGCATTCTTCTACATGCTGACACCCAGTTATGTCAGCACCATTTGTTGAAAAAGCTTTCTTTTTTTCCACTGTATAATTCTGAATTTTTGTCAAAAATCAGGTGTCCATAGGTGTGCAGTTTTATATCTGGGTCTTTGATTCACTTCCATTGATCTACCTGTCTGTTTTTTTGCCAATACCAAGCTGTTTTATTACTGCAGCTCTGTAGCAGAGCTTGGGATCAGGGATGGTGATACCTCTAGAGACTCTATCATACAGAATTGTTCAGCTGTCCTGGGTATTTTGGTGAATATGAAGCTGAGTATTGTTCTCAATACATATGAAGTTGAGTATTGTTCTTTCAAGGTCTGTGAAGAATTGTGATGGGATTTTGATGCAGACTGCATTGAATCTGTAGATTGCCTTTGGTAAGGTGGCCATTTTTACTATGTTAATCCTACTGATCCATGAGCATGGGAGATTTTTCCATCTTCTGATATCTTCTCCAATTTCTTTCTTCAAAACTTGAAGTTCTTGTCATACAAGTCTTTCATTTGCTTAGTTAGAGCTACCCAAAAATATTTTATATTGTTTGTGGCTATTGTGAATGGTGATGTTTCCCTGATTTCTTTCTCAGCCCTTTTAACATTTGTATATAAAAGGGCTACTGGGTTTTGTTTTGTTTTGTTTTGTTTTGTTAGTTATTCTTGCATCCAGCCACTTTGCTAAAGGTGTTTATCGGCTGCAGGAGGTCCTTGGAAGAATTTTTGGGGTCACTTATGTATACTATCATGTCATCTGCAAGTAGCAATACTTTGACTTCTTCTTTTCTGATTTCTCCTTTTGTTGTCTTATTGCTCAAGCTAGACCTTCGAGTACTATACTGACTAGATATGGAGAGAGAAGACAGCCTTGATGATGATGATGATGATGATGATGATGATGATGATTATTATTATTACTATGTTATTATTATTATTAATCAGCATCAGCACTAGTGTGTGTGTGATATGGAGGAGTCACTTACATAGAGGTCAGAGGACAACTTTGTGGAGTCACTTCTTTCCCTCCACCCTTGCATGGATTCCAGGGACTAAAATCAGGTTGTTGGGTGTGTACCTCAAGTGCCTTTGTCCCCTGTGTCATCTCACTAGCCCTGTAAGTCTCATTTTTTAATGTTTGTATGTATGTGGGGTTTTGTGCACATGCATGTGGGGGGGTGGTGAGTTTGTGTGTGGGGTGAAGTGCATATGTGCTCGTGAATATGTAAAGCCATAGGACAACCTTGGAGGTCATTCTCAGGAATGCTATCTGCTCCTCTTTTTTTGAGCCAGAGTCTCTCACTGGCCTGGAGCTCACTCATTAGACTATACTGGTTGGCCAGTGAGTCCCAGGGATCCTCTGTCTCTGCCTCCCCAGTGTTGACACTATGAGCACCTATCCCCATGCCTGGAATTTTTACACAGGTTCTTATGATCAAACTGGGGTGCTCTTGCTTAGAAGTCAAGACATTTCCTAACTGAGCTATCCCTCAACTCCCTTACTAGTCACATTTTAAATTAAATTCCTTGAATAGGAGCATAGCATGCAGAGAAAGGGAAGATCCCTTGTAGGATTATAAGTAAAGCATACGACAGAATATGACAGACTGAGCACCCCTCATATGAAACTCTGAAATCCTGCAAAAGTGGGTTTTTAAGAATCAATGTAATGTCTCAAAATTCTATACCTAACCTCATGTAACAGACCAGAGTCCAAATGGGAGACACAAAAACTATTGCATGAGTATGTTTGCAAGGTTCATGCAAGTGGAATCTCACCCCTAAATATCTCATTATTTATATGCAAATATTCTGAAAAATTAAATTCAGAAATACTCCTGGGTCCCAAGCATTTTAGATCAAGTATGCACTATTTGCATATTCCATTTTCTACATTCTCACTTCCCTGTCCCATTTTCCAGCACAAAGTTTTGGGCTGTCTTTCATGTATCTACACCACTTGCAAGCTGCTCAGAGACTTGCAAGGGAGACTGGGCTAGTGTCTTAATTACTTTTCAAGTGCTATGATAAGACACTATGACCAAGGCAATTTATAAAAGAAAGGGTTTCTGTGGGGGCTCACAGTTTCAGAGGGTATGCTCATGACCATCACAGTGAGGAACATGGCAGCAGGCAAACATACATGGTGCCAGTAGCTCAGAGCTTCCATCTTTAGCCACACACGTTTACCACTCTAGAGGTGGTGGGACCTGGGAGAATGGAGCCTAAAAATGAGGTGGACTGTAAAGTTTCATGGAATAGCCTTCTTGATTCAGAGCAACAGACAATTCATACTCTGAGGGTTAAGAAGTGTCACCTGAGTGAAGTGTACAATGACAAGGACAAGTAAGTCACACGTGGCAAAAGCATGGTTTTTCCATAGAGGCATATAAACATTTACTTTTGTTAACTGAATAACAGCAGCAAGCACCAAGGAGTAATCTGACGTAAACACACTCCTATCTGCTATACCTGGGAGGGACATGAAAACACATTCCAAGAAAAACTCTGTTTTGCAGAAACTGAGGTCACAAGACTCTTGTTTCCTTGGAGTTTTCTCACAAGCACTCAGAATTCTCCTTACACAACTTCACAAATCCTAGACTGTATTCCAACACACACACACACACACACACACACACACACACACACACACACACA
>CABHPR010156994.1:25603-47384 GCA_902168415.1 Peromyscus melanophrys | reverse complement strand
ACACACACACACACACACACACACACACACACACACACACACACACACAGTAGCAGGTAGGGAAAGCTAACTGGGAATGGCATGGATTTTTGAAATCTCAAACCTGCCTCCAGAGACACATCTCCTCTGACAAGGCCACACCTCCTAATCCTTCCTAAACAGTTCCACTAACTGGGAAGCAAGCATTCAAATATTTGAGCCTATTGGGGCCATTCTCATTCAAACCAACACATTCCAGTCCCTGAGCCCTATAGGCTTATGGCTATATGCAAAATGCAGTTAGTCAAACTTCAAAGATCCCAGTGTTTCAGTCTTAACAGTTTAAAAATATAAAGTCTCTTCTGAGACTCAAGACAATCTCTTAATTTTAACCTTCTATAAAATCAAAAAGCAAATTGCAGACTTCCAACATACAATGGCACAGAATATACTTTACCATTCCAAAAGGGAGAAGTGGAAGCATGGTAGGAAATACTGGACAAAGAAATACTGAAACCCAGCAGGGCAAACTCCAAGTCCTATAACTCCATATCTAATGTCAATGAGCTTAGCTGTCTCTGCCTTTCCAATTTTATTGATTGCAACATACTTCTACTCTCTTGGGCTGGTTCCAGATTCTGTTTGCAGCTCTCCTTGGCAGGTATCCCACAGCCCTGGCATCTCCAACATCACAGGGTCTCCAAAGACATGAAGGCTTCACTTTCACAGCTTCATGCAAAGGTCTCTCTGGAATTTCTCTTGCCACATGCCTGACCTCAGCTGCTTTGCTTAACCGCAGACAATCCTTCTAGTCCTGTATCCTTCGTGACTCTAATGTCACCACCATGTGGTCGATGCCACTGAATTCAGCTGCCTGCTTGGGATGGAACCTGATCTTCTTCTGGAATTACATTTGCATAAGCTTTCCTTTGGAAGCTTAGCTGGGTGGGATCCTGCCCTGAGGGTACCTCTCTCTTTATTCCATTTCACACCATGCCTCTCCTTACCTCTTTCAGCACAAGCCTTGACTCCAACATGAAATTTTCTGTTACTCTTTTTCTCCTCAAATTGTACATTCTGTATTTCTTTTTGCCCTACTTACTCTTTTTCACTGTAGATCTGCATCCGAGTGATCACTAATAACCCAGTGACAGAGTCAATGTTAGATCAGCTTGAAATCTCTGCTGCCAACAAAATTAGTTCAAAACTTTTCAGTGTTGCCTGAGGCAAGTTTTTAGGACAAGGGCAGAACGCAGCCACATTCTTTGACAAAATATCACAAGGACGATCTCTAGCCAGTTGATAATAATATCCCACTCTGAGACCTACTGAGCTGGGTCTCCACAGTCCAGTCACTCTCAGCACTGTTGCCTTCCAAGCTCCTACTAGGACGGCCTATGAAGTCCAAAGTCCCAAACTCTTCCACATTCCTCCAAAAACTAGCACCAGCATGGTGAGGCCTGTCACAGCAACAGCACACTCCCTGGTGCCAACCTCTGTCATAGTTACTTTTCAGCTGCTGGATGAGATACCGTGACCAAGGCAACTTAGAGAAGAAAGAGATTATTGAGGGGCTCACAGTTTCCTGGGGTGTGTCCATGACCATCATGGGAGGGAGCACGGCAGTGGACAGGCAGGCACGGTGCTAGAGCAGCAGCTCAGGGCTTTCATCCTTACTTGCAAGTAGAAGGCAGAGAGAGATCTTTGGGAATGACACAGGGCTTTTACAAACTCGAAGTCTACCCTCAGGGATACACTTTTCCAACAAGGCCAGGCCTCCTAACTCCTCCCAAACATTTCCACCACCTAGGGATTAAGCATTCCAATATATGAGCCTGTGAGGGTTGTTCTTATTCAGTGCACCACAGAGAAGATGCCAAAGCCCAACATCAGCTCATTATTTGTGAGCTCTGGTGATGCAAAGCTGTATTTCTTTAGCCCCATACCCAGCACAGCCACTGGGCTCTTGGAATCACCAGACCTCTCATTCTCTTTCTGAAGGACGCCTGACATTGGAGTCTGGACGTCTTCTCAGACCCATTATCACATTACATATTGACAGTGATTGTTCTGAAACAGACAGCATCATTCCCATTTTACAAGTGAGAGAAACCGCAAAGGGATTTACAAGGCGAGGCCAAATGTATTCTACTTACTTCAATACAGCTGCCAAATATTGTCCTTGGTATAAAACTGAGGAAGAGGCTAACCCTTGCTTCCTGCCTTAAAATGATAGTCTGCAAAGATGGAGACACAGGAAGTGTGACCACTCTAAAGACGAGATTGTTCTAACAGGTTTCTCTAGAAACCAGGTTTTCTCAGAGCTCTGAGCTACACAAACCCAACTGCAAAGATAAGGCATAGAAACATTGCTAAATGGAATGGCATCAACTTGCACTAAAATAAACGACACAGATCACCAAGTAAAGCAGCACAGCTTTAAAAGAATGATGGGGCCTGGTGGATGGTTCAGTGGCTAAGGGTACCTGCTGCACAAGCATGGGGATCTGAATTCTGGTCCCAGCACCCATGTAAAAAGCCAGACATGGCTGCCTATGTGTCATTCTGACACTGGAGATACAGGGAGACAGGATAATTGCCAAGGTGTGCTGGCTGCCAGGCTAGGACCAAGTTCACTGAGAAGCCCTGTCTCAAGAGAGTAAGGCAAATAGTGATAGAGGACACTCAATGTCCTCCTCTGACCTTCATGTATGCCAAAGTCATGCATACTTACATATGCACATGTGCACACATCACACACACACAAAGAAAGAGGGGGAGGGGGAAAAAGAAGGGAGGAAAGAAGGAAGAGAGAAAGGAAAGCGGGGAGGGAGGGAGAGAGGGAGGGAGGGAGGGGAAAGACAAGGCTCTCCTCACTTGCAGTAGGTATTGTTCTACTGAGGAACCATATGTGACTTATATAAGATATGCAAGCATGCATACCCATAATGTTTTACACCTATAACATACCCATTTACATACATGCACAGTCCAGTGGACACAAGTGGCACATGCCTTTAATCCCAGCACTTGGGAGGCAGAGCCAGGTGGAGCTCTGTGAGTTCGAGGCCAGCCTGGTCTACAAAGTGAGATCCAGGACAGACACCAAAACTACACAGAGAAACCCTGTCTTGAGCACTGGCTGCTTTTCCAGAGGACCCAGGTTCAATTCCCAGCACCCACATCAGGCAGTTTATAAGTGCTTGTAACTCTAGCTCCAGGGGACGGCCCTAACCTTGGGCACATGCACGTACACAGACATGCACACATGTTCATGTAAATAAATAATAATAAAAATATTTTTAAAAAAGAATTAAATAACTTTTTCCAGATTCCTTCTACTAATTAGTGGTAGGAATAATGACAGTCTATTTTTGCTAGTATAATAGAATATATAACTTATAAATCACAGAAATTTATTTCTCATAGCCCTAGACATTGAGAAGTTACAAGAGCAAGATTCTGTCAAGTTTGGCACCTGATAAGGGTACAGTCTCTGCTTCAAGATGGTGCCTTGACCACTGTGACCTCCAGAGAGGATGAGTGGTGTTTCTCATATGGCAGAAGAATGCAAGCGCTAGCCCACTCCCAGAAGCCCTTGGTAGAGCAGTGTGATTCTATTCACAGGGCCAGAGCTGTCACAACACCTCCCAGTTGGCCCCACTTCCCAACTCTGGTGCATTGGAGATGACATTTCAACATGAGTTCTGAAGGAGACAGAAAATGTTCAAACCATAAGAACTGGAATATGAATAAGCCTGGACCACTCAGCCTCTGAAAACCAAGAAAGTGAATGGCATTTTGATTGATGTGGAGGCACAAACTCGCCCATCTAGATCCAGAGGGGACTTTTCTGTGCTTATATTGCTGGCTCATTTGCCATCTCTGCCAGCATGAGGGAAGTAATTAAGACATGTTCCTCATCAATCACGCTAACGTCTGGTAGATGTTTGTTCTTAGTAAATAGGAAGCGTCTGAAGGAAATATTGAATCCTGAAATACATCCAAAGGTAGGGAGCTGGGGAGACAGCTCAGTCAGTAGAGTGCTTGCCACAGGAGCATGAGGACGTAAGTTCAAATCCCAACACCCATGTGAAAAGCTAGGCAAGGTGGCACACTAGAGAAGTGGGGACAGGCCGACCACTGAGATTTGCCTGTGCACTTTCACATACATGCCCATGTACACTCACCCGCATAGTTACCTGCATCCACACATTCACATTTGAAGACATTGCTTTTCAAATGTAACAGAGGGAATGTGCATTAAGACCACAGGGAGTTACTTTTCCCCCATTCATGAGATTAGTACATGTGAGGTGTTAGGGAGGAGTCACTCCCACACTCAGGCACTGCAGGTGGACAGAGGAATTGGTAAACTACATTGGAAAGCAACTTGACATTCCCTCTTCTTAAATGTGTTCACAGTCTGTGCATAAGGCTGATAAGAATGTGTCCTATGGAAATTCTTGTTCTACTTCATAACATGAAACACTCATAGAAATGCACGGCACAGTGAATTGTAGCATGAATCTTAAAGAGTCTTATTAACAAAAACAAATCCGGGCCAGGTATTGGGGTGAAATGCTGGAAGATCAGAGAGACAGAACAAACCACAGCTATCTCACCTGGCCAACTTCTCAGATGGTCTTGTTTCCTCAGACTGGAAGCCTCTATGTCCTCATATCCGAATGGCTCTCAGCTGAACTGTGCTTCTTGAAAGCCTGAATGCTTAGCCAGCCAAATGCTTAACCAGCCAAATGCTTAACCAGGCCAAATGCCTCGAGTTTCTGGTCCTCACGCCTTATATACCTTTCTGCTTTCTACTACCACTCCCTGGGATTAAAGGCTGGTTTTCTGGGATTAAAGGCGTGAGTCACCATGCTTGGCTGTTTCCAATGTGGCCTTGAACTCACAGAGATCCAGAGGGATTTCTACCTCTGGAGTGCCAGGATTAAAGGTGTGAGTGCCACCATTTTCTAGCCTTTGTATATAGTGGCTGTCTGTTCTCTGACCCCAGGTAAATTTATTAGGGTACACAATATTTTGGGGAATACAATACCACCACAGTGAATCCATAGCAGTTTAAAATAGAAAGTAAATCTAATAGCCATTAATCCAGACAAACAAATAAATTAGAGTATATTCACACTATAACATTGTATTTCAGGATTCAGCAAGTTATGGTATAGAGGCCAAATCCAATCTACTGTCCATTTTATAAATAAAGTTTTATGGGAGCACAGTACTGTCTACCCTTTTCTGGGCTGCCCATGATGCTGATGAACTCGGGGCTGTAGAAATGGCTCAGTGGTTAAGATCAAATACTGCTCTTTCAAAGTTCAGTTCCTAGGACTCCTGTGGGCCAGCGCACAACCACCTGTGACTCCAGCTCCGGGGAGTCTGATGACCTCCTATGGCCTCCATGGGCACTGCACACATGTGCACATAACCACACATAGATATACATATATACATATAATTAAAAATAAAAATAAAACTTTAAAAAAGTAACATAATCATTTAAGCCTGGTGGACAAAGGTCACTATTGTAGTTCCAGTACATCCACACACAAAAAAAGGGTGAAAACCAGGCAAAACTAAATATCAGCCTGTTTAGAATGCATATTTTCAGAACTGTAAAGGAAACCAATGGAAATACTAACTGAATATGGAAATAACTCAGTTAATTTAAGCGCAATGGGATGGAATAGATACATGGAAAGCTCAAACAAGAGTTTTGTGGGTTTAGTAATTATTTGTTTCTAAGTGGAACAGTGAGTTCAAGTGTGTCTTTTTTGCAATTTTTCTTCACACTATATTTATATGCACGCTATTAATGTTCTAGAGATCTCCGCTCTCTGCCTTTTCTCAGCTCTGCCCAGATAGAGTTTGGAGCTGGAAGTGGAAGATGTGCAGCCTCTCCACCCTGCTTTGGCTTTCTAATGCAGTGTGCTCTGAGACAACAACAAGCCTATCAGGCATGGCAACTCCATCCCTGTACTTCCCCCTGACAATCTTTCACTTGCCAGGCACTTAATGTAAAATAACTGGCGCCTAAGCACCCAGCCCTGCCACTCACTAGCTCCATGACTATGGGAACATCATAGAACCTCTGTGTCGCCAAGAAATTATTACATATGCCATTGATTTTTATGAAGGTGCAATGTGTGGTGCATGGAAAACTTAGAAGAGAATCAAGCATTCAGGGGCTGCATATTTAATTGTCATATGTCACTGATATTGGGCTTCATCTTGTCAAAACCGTTGATCACCCTTCTGTCTTATTCAGTCTCACATCTCACGCATTAGTTTGTACTTGGTTCCAGTTTCAGCATACTATGGCATGAAGGTCAAATCCAATGCACTGTCTGCCTTGTGAATAAAGTTTTGTTACAACACAATCACATTCATTCCTTTCCAGATTGCCTGTGATTGTTGCCATAGCAGCAGAACCGAGGAACTGAGTCAGACTCACCACAAAGTCTATATGGCACTTTACAGAAGATGTTGCTGACTTCTGAAGACTATTACTGAGTTCTGTTATGGTTCTGGTCTCTCCCCTGCCCACGGCCTTCCTACTGCAGGAACAATTCTAGACACCTATCAGCCAGCCTTGGGTATAACGACTATTCTAGTTTCACTTTGTCTCACTGCTCCTGACTGTTGTAGGGAAGTCAAGGCAGGAACTTCACGTCACATTCAAAGTCAGGAGCAGAGGGAAATGGTTGCATGCATGCTCACTTGTTGGTTTGCTGTGTTCAGCTAGATTTCTCCACTGTTACACAGTTGGGGAACCCCTGCCTAAGGAATGGTGCTGCCCACAGTGCGCTGAGTCTTCCTACATCAAGTAACTTTCTTAACTGTTCCTCAGAGATGTACCCACAGGCCAACTCAATATATACAATCCTTCACTGAGACTCTCTTCTCAGGTAATCCTAAATTATGCCAGTCTGACCATCAAAGCTAACCATCACAGTGACTAATGAAGTCAATATAATCTTATGCCCTTGAACTAGGAGGAGCATTGTACGTTGGCCTGTTGATATGATGAGTGAAACAGTGGATCCATGCAGTGTTCAGAATGACTGAACAATGCATATGTCAGGGAGCAGATTCTGACTGTCTTGCAATCAAACTTCCTCACAGAAGACAGGGGATTACTTTCTCCTGGAATAGAGTGCATAAAAGTATCATGAATGTACCATTTGTGTATATATGAAATTCATGTAGAGACCATATTTCCAGTACTCTCTGGCTGTAACATTTTTTTGGATATTAAATGTCACCAGCATCCTATCAGAAAAACAAGGCAATAATTGTGACATCATGTTCTTCTTGCAAATGAGTCTTAAACTGAATGGTGCTGATGTGAAAAGAAAAAAAAAAAGCATGCTTCTCCTGTCTCATCCCTACCCTGGTATTCATCCTCACCAACTCACCCACTGGAGATACCCCATCTACTTCACATCACTGAAAAAGAGGTCCTCAAAGAAAGGGGACACACAAAGACTGGGACTCAGAAAAAGAAACTAGAAAGGGTGCAGAGACAAGGAGTTTTGGCAAAGCACTCACCCTGAGAAAAGGAAACGTAAGAACCCTTGTTTTTGTGCACTATTTTGGTCACATGTGATTAATAACCTGTCACACATATCCGAATAGCATACAAAATCAAGCTATGGCATCTCTCTGCACCAGGCAGGGCACTTCTCTCTCTCTCTCTTTCTCTTTCTCTTTCTCTTTCTCTCTCTCTCTCTCTCTCTCTCTCTCTCTCTCTCTCTCTCTCTCTCTCTCTCTCCCCCTCTGCCTCTCTTCTCCCCCTCATTTTCTTGAAATTTTCCTCCCTTCACCCTCTCTCACTCTCGTGTGTGTGTGTGTGTGTGTGTGTGTGTGTGTGTGTGTGTGTGTGTGTGTGTGTTCTCATTTCATTCAGCAACTTGCTGGGAAGGCTGTTATACTGCCCACGTAGCCACAGAAACAGATCTGGAAAGTGTTGGATGAGGAGGAGGTGCGATGAAAGGATAGGGCAATTAAATTGGGTAACTTAGAAAAGAATGAGCTAATGAACATATCACCATGGAAACCAGGTCATCATCTACCATCTAATACCGATCTATCTCTAACATGCTATGTCCTGAGAAATGGGAGAATCTTTTAGCTTTTATTCATGAATATTATCCTCATAGAAATATTAAAAGTCTGGTCAGAGTACTTAGTACCCCACCTATTAGAGAAGCAATATGTAAATGAGATTTTGAAATTCCCTCTGGAATAGAGGAATGCAAAACTCTTTGTGAATTCTGAAAGGGCTCTGATTTCTTTCTGATTCCTTATTAAACTGACTGCCACATTTCAATTGCCTTCCCATAAACATTCTACCTTCCAAGCCACTCTTTAATAAAACACGCTCACAAGAGCACCCAAGAAATTGATGCCTAATTGTAACATTTGACTCACTAAGCGCATAAACTCAAATGCCTGTTTCAAAGAGCCCTTCACTAGCCCTTCTAAATGTCTCTGGGTTGGCTGATTCCCTGGTATGGACTCGTTTATAACCCTGAAAGTAACTTAAAAGTGTCTATTAAAATGTTGAAATATAAAAAAAATTGTAGAAAGGGGACACAATACACACGTTTAGCTGTCCCAAGCTGTTCTTAATGAAGCAACCATTTTACTGGTGCCTCTTGTGGTCAAAACAAAAGAGAAAGGAAGCAGAAAGGTGGGTAGCTTAGAGGCATATAATATCCTTCAGAGCAACCCAAACCATTGATTGCGTGGTGCACCGTGTCCACTAGACATGCAGTTACGGTTCTTAAGCAATCTGGACATGAAGTCAAAGTGAGCCCCAGAGGAAAGAGCCTCAGGGGTGAGAAGGAGGCGGTAATGAAGGGACAACATGGATCTACAGAGCACCACAGTTCATCCTGCTTGGTCCAAATACTGTTAGCACTGGCCATCAGAACTCTGACATACTCACTTCCAACATACTGATTTCAACTCCCTGTGAGGAAAGGTCTGGAAGACTTTTTGATTTCCTGACTGAGAACTCAGATCTATTCCAAGTGTGGTGGTGGTAATGACGATGATCATGACCGATGATGATGATGATGATGATGATGATGATGATGATGATGATGACAATGATACTATGTGGACAGGCAATGCTTTATGAAAATGGAAGGCACATTCAAGTTTCTCCAAACAACTCCCAAGTGAAAGAGCTATTGCCAAAGCAATAGAGCAAATTGCTCTGGTAATTTTCAGGCATTCATGATGCAACTGGGCATCCCAGAGACCTGGCTCCCCTTCATATACTAGCTAAATCAGACAGCATTAATGCTAACAAAACCTTCATGGTTTCTCTACTTCTCATATTACACTGCAGTTTAGACTTGGGCCAAATGAATTTGGGCAAATATATGATACAGTCTCTTAGAAAAAGCCAAAGTGACCCTTCAGATTGCTTTTTTCCCTTGTTCTGGCAACTGTAGCAGACATGTGTTCCCCATGGAATGGCTACATTCAGCTGTGATCTGAGCAAGACAGAAACTTTCTTTGTACTAAGTCACTGAGGTTTCAGAGTCTGCCTCATGTGAGAGTAAGCACCACCTGGATGACTAATGGTACACTGCCAACAAATGACTGTCACCTCGCTTTTTAAAGTCATAGTTTATTAATTTTATATATTTGTGGATTTATATATTTCATTGTAAATATTTTTATAAATCTATATACTTAGAGATTCACAAGGTGGGAATATCTTTGTATGCATACTTTAACAAATACAATACACACAGAGAGAGAAAGGAGGGGTCTTCTCTCCTGGCTCCCTATAGCCTTCCTTCTTAATGTAGAAAGATACAAACATGATTAGAAAGATAAATGGTAAGTGCCAGGGATAGATAATAGACAGAGAAACACAATACTTGTCAGAATTTCACATATACTTCCCTAGGGGTCATAAATGCCACTCCTGTTAATTTATAGACATTGGCACTGGATGCCGACAGGCAGAACGATCTTAGCAATTAGAAAGCAATAGAGTTGTTGTTGTTTTTAAATCATGAATACTTCTGCTCAGAATCCTGTACCTGAATCCACTCTCAAACTGCTTTGACTTAACTGTTTCTCATTCACTAGTCAATTTTACTGACAGCCAATGTTGCTTAAACGGTGAGATGCTATTGCTTCTGTTTCCTGATAACTCATGTCCTTCACATCAACAGGATGAAGGACAGATGGCATGTAGCACAGTATAGACTACCTATTTTCTTCAAGAATATTCATATAGGGCTGGAGAGATGGTTCAGTGGTTAAAAGCATTGCTGCTCTTGCAGAGGACTCAGGTTCCATTCCCAGCACCCACACAACAGCTCACAACCATCAGTAAATTACGTTCCAGAGGATCTGACACCCTTTCCTGGCCTCCTCGGGCACCAGGCACTCACATGGTTCACAGACACACATGTAGGCAAAGCAGTCACATACATAAAAAAGATAAATTTTTATGAGAACAGAATATCTATTTATTGGTTTATTATTGATCTTTGCAAACTTATCATTTCAATCATGTGGCTCCCATATTTGTTTGAAAACATTTTTTCTAGTTTTTTCCTTTTAATTTTTTTAATGCTGATTTTCCTCTATTTTATTTCCTTCAACATTTTTTTTTAAGATTTTCAACATGATTGCCAAGTGCTGTTGACTGAAAACCAGCATAAACATGCATTTGCCCTTCCTGTGTGTGCCAATCATTTGGTTTTCCACCTTAACAACCTATGTCTGCTTTAGAGTCATGCATATCTAAAGGCTGTTGTGTCCTCCTTAACTTTATTAAGTGCTTTTTTATTCCTAGTCAGTTTTCCAAGGACATTAATGAATGTCTGTACTTCACCCCCTTGATTTCAAGTGCACCTTTACCATATGTCAAATCAACTGTAGCTCAGCAAAGAGGGTGCAAATCTCAACTAGTCGTCAAAATGACTTTAGAGTTTGCATTTCAGGTAAAACTTGAGTGTTTGATCAGACCTAGTTTTACTCCATTCAGATACTGAGTTCCGTTTGTTCGAAGCAGAGGATGGCCATGACCTTCCAATCCTCCTGCCTCTACCTCTGGAGAGTTAGGATGGCAGATGTGTACCGCCAAGCCCACTTTATCTCTAGAGACTCAAGAATTTTAGCTATGTAATGTTTGGAAAGAACTCATTCTCAAAATCCATTGGACCAGACATCTTCCTAAGCCTAAATTTAAAAACATCTTTTGTGACTTCTTTTATATTCTGTCGCACTTTTTCCTATTTCCCCTGTAATCAATTTTTCTAACAATGGCCCATTTTTTAAAATCTATTTTTCACTTATGTAATCTGCATTAGCATGTATTCATTTAGAATGCTGCTTTATCTGATTGCTATATCTGTGTGTAACCACATTGAACTGACTACGTAGTTAATCTTAGCCATTCCTGGTAATTTACCTTGCTAATTCCTTTTATCTCTCTGATTACTTTTACAAGAATTTTGTCTCTTTTATTGGCTCAAAGCTTTAAAGAGAGAGGGACTAGGGAGATGGCTCAACAGTTAAGACCACTTGTTGCCCTTTCAGAGAACAGGAGTCTCGTTTCCAACACCCACATTTAGTACCACACAATCACCCATAACTCCAACTCCAGGAGTCTGATGCCCTCTTCTGGCCTCTGAGGGCACAGCATGCACACACACACACACACACACACACACACACACACACACATTAAAATAAATAATAAAATAAATATTTAAAATACACACACACAATGAAAAGAAAAAGAGAGTGGAGAAGAGAGAGAGAAGCAAATTCTACTGCATCGTGTTTACTGCTCTCAAACTGTTAATGTCTGCCTACATTTTGGGTCATTTCTTCCTTGGATATCACCATTAAATGCAATCCATCAAATTCTATCACTGATTTGTTTTTATTCTGTTGTCTATGTCATTTGTCATATTTTAAATAATATTTCTTACTATTGCCTTTACTTTGGAATTTATTTTTTTTTTAATTTGTATATTCCTGAATAATTCACTTGCAATTTACAATTGCTCCACCTATATTTTTTTTTCTAACCATTGCCAACTGTGGACTGTTGTGCTGGCTACTTTTATGTCAATTTGACACAAGCTAAAGTAATTTTGGAAGAGGGAACCTCAATTGAGAAAATGACCCCATCAGACTGGCCAATGGGTAAGCCTGTTATGCATTTTCTTGATTGGTGATTGATGTGGGATGGGCCAGCCCATTGTGAGTGGTGCTACCTCTCAACAAGTGTCCTGAGTTCTACAAGAAAGCAGGCTGAGCAAGCCATGGGGAGCAAGCCAGTAAGCAGCACCCCTCCATGGCTTTTGCATCAGCTCCCATCTCCAGGTTCCGGCCTTGAGTTCCTGACCTAACTTCCTTTGGTTATAGACCGTA
This sequence comes from Peromyscus melanophrys, assembly GCA_902168415.1. Taxonomy (NCBI): domain Eukaryota; kingdom Metazoa; phylum Chordata; class Mammalia; order Rodentia; family Cricetidae; genus Peromyscus; species Peromyscus melanophrys. The sequence goes on along the minus strand of CABHPR010156994.1, from coordinate 34,964 downwards.
AACTGTAAGCTGAAATAAACACTTTCTTCCCCAAGTTTTTGCCTTTGGTAATGGTGTTTCTCACAGCAATTGAAACCCTAACTAAGATGACTGTCCTTTGGATACATTTTATAACATTTATTTTTGCTGATGTCCACTCTTTTGCTTAAAATTGCATGGAAAATTGTGTGTTTCCTTTTGGCTAAAATTGCATGTAAAAATAAATGTCCATTCCATCATTTTTAGGATTTCTTCTTCAATTTATCAGTACCTACTGAAAAAACTCATATGACTGGATGTCACATATTCTAGGAGTTTTCACAATTATATTTGACAGATAGGTTTCATGGCCCCTAAACATCTTATTTTCATAGTATTCTGCAAGATAGTTTTTAAACATGGGAAACAGCAACTATGATCAAAATGGAAATGTACTCCAGTGCCTATGCACACATTTATATGCCCACACAAGAATGTTAATATGCTCTTATATGTGTGTGCACACAGATGTCAGTGGATACACACATGTGGATATAGTCTGTAGCCAAAGATGACCACAGTGTTTCAAAGACGACGAGACCAATAAGGGTCAGTGAAAAAAAAAAAAAACACACCTCCTGGACATCTTTATTGATTCTTCAAACACATGCTGCCCACTAGCATAGCAACTGAAGCAGGTCCCATAAAGTACAATGAGTTCTGTTTCCTAGGTAGGCAGAGGCATAGAGGCAGCTTGTGGGTGACTAGCTCTAGAGATTCCACAGGATAGGCGAGAGAGTGTTTTAAATAAAAGACTGCAATTAAGAGACCGAGAGGGTAGTTTCTATGTAACATGATCCCCTGCACTCCCAAAACAGCTGAGTGTGGTGGTTCACATTTGCAGTCCTAGCACAGGAAGATCCTTTCAAAATCACTAACCAGCTAGCAAATCACTCACACACACACACACACACACACACACACACACACACACACACAAAATGCGTGTGCCCACACACATGCAGGCATGCACACATGCACGCACATGCCTGCAATCAAGACCTAATGACAGGATTACACTTCAACCAATGCAGAATTTTCTTTCACCTCTTTGTCTCTTTAGGTGATGAGTGCTCATAGCTGAATAAACAGTGACAGTTTGCTGTGTGTTTCAATAACCAAATTTATAACCACATCCTATGGTGTCTTTCACCTTTATTCTTGACTTCACATTCACAGGCTCATGCTGGCTCCCACCCTATCCTGCCTGGCTCCACAAAATGCTCCCTTTCAAGTGCTGTGCTCAGGCAACCCAGCTGAGCTCCCTAATTCTTCCCAGGTGAGACTCAGAAAGAGCTTCCGCCACACAGGGTCACTGCCATCTGCCAGACCCTATGACTGAACTGAATTAACCTTCCATTTGCAGGAAGAGCAGCTCACCCCATGGCTTGCCAAAAAGAAGAGGTGAAATCTGGGCTTCCTGAATATGTTCATTCAGGGAAACACTCTGTGTTGGAATATACAATACTGGACAGAGAAGTGCTCTCTCCCTCCATTCTGCAGAGGAAGATCTGTGACAGCAAAGACCCACTTGCTCCTCACTCATTTACACAAATTCAAAACAAGTCCGGAAGAACTATGAGATTACTTTTCGTACAAATGTATAAAATGGAGCCTTTTATTCTTTAAAGAAAAAAACACCCAGGCATGGTGATGTATTCCATAATCTCAACACTCAGAAGGCCAAGACAGGAGACTCATGAGTTTGAGGTCATTCTGGGCTTCCTAGTAATCCTGAAGCCAGCATGGGATGTACAGAAAGACCCTGTCTCAAAGAAAACTTTTTAAATACAGGAAGACATATTGCAACATAGAACTGGATGTTATCACAGGTGTTTGGAAGTGAGTTCAATCTGCTGCCTTCATAAAGAAGTGTTTATCTTTCCTGCATGCTCTTTTTCCCTTTTTATGGTCCTCAAGTGGATCTTACCTGCTCCATAAGCTAGCAGAGGTATCGGGGAAAACATGCCTAGATGGGTCATGTGTGTAAATGGCCACCGTAGGAGGAGAGCATGATGGGTAAAAACCATCCTCTTGCACCTGTTTCCTCCCAAGAGCAGCTGTGCCCACAAGATGTATGGTGACTTTGATGACAAGTGTCTTGATAGCCTAGGGGAATATCTCCAAGGGTACTGGTCCATCTCATCAGCACCCTGCTGTTGGCAGCTTGAAGAGCTAACATTCTATCATGGATGGCCCTGTGCTAAGGAGCCCCTGGATGCACCATCAACAATGACTCTATACACTAGTCTCTCCTTCTTAATCGCTTTTTAGGCATACAGTGTTGTAAACATGAAAACCAATAAATACGATAAAGAGTGAATGAGACACAGGTGTCTAAGCACAATAAAACCTACCCATTAAAGAGATTGAAATGATCCACTTTCTCCTTCAGCAGATTTTTATGTCTCACTTACACCCATTTTCACAAAACAGAAGTCAGATGTGTGTTCCTGAGAGATGCAGGAACACACATCTGACTAGCAGGACTAGCTAGTCCTAACTGGAAGAGAGTTGTGTTGTTCCAGGGGAGAATCCAGACAGACCGTTTGTGTGATACTATTCTTGGGGGGACACAAACAAACATCTACTAACCCCAGGTAGGGATTTGACCCCCAAACTCCAACCTAGTGAAGCAATGAGTATTATTGGGGTTACCTACAGGAGTACAGGTGAGGGGTTACTAACAGGGGCATGACTGCCACAGAGACAGAGGCATCACTCAAAAGTCCCCCAGCATAGGTAATGACTCGTGAAAGCTGTACCCTGACTCTGTGACATGCAGTGAGATCGAACACTCTGACAGTGTCTCTCCTCAAGTCATCCTTTCTGTTTATGGAATCTTGAAGATGGGGGAACCTTGTGAATCTGCTGTTTCAGGAACTTCCAAACACTTCTGAGTCTTTAACTTCCTAAGTCCTATGATCCACCTTTAGAATTCCCTGGGTTGTCGCTCCAGGATGGGATGTTTCTATTCAGGGTTCACTGCTACCCAACACTTCTGAGAGCTTAGAAAAGCTGATCCGTGTTCAAGTGCAGATGTCTGGGAGTGTCAGGCATCTCAGGGAAGCCTAATTGCTGCCTTACTTTCTCTTTTTAAGCTCTCTTCCAAAGGTGATGCCCATTCATAACTACAAAGAGAAACAGCCACCTTTCCTCAGCATTACCTACCCCTGATCCCCTGAATCTCAGCCAACAGACAACCCTGATTCATAACTTAACCCAGCGTTGAGACACTGAGCTGAGTTTGCAAGACCCTTGAGTGACATATGGACATTGTTGAATAAAGTGCGGCCTGGATGTGGAAGACTGTTTCTCTGGTCCATTCTGCCAACTGTGGCTGGTCATAGTGTCAGGCCAGAGGTCAAGTCAAGCCTTCCCACAGTTCTGCTTCAAAAGGGTCTCAGGAGGGAATGCAGACTTCTGGCTCTACAGACTTGAAGGAAGCCTCACATGGGTCATTAAGACAGCTGCTTTCGGGAGGACGTGCTCATGTGAGGTAGAGGACACAAATTCTGAGATGCTACTGGTCTACACACCTATAACTAACACATCAATCTCTCCATGGGGCCCATTATTCCATCTTGGCTAAGAGGCCAAGAGAAGAGGAAAATAGGTAAATGAAGTCAAAGCATAATTAACAGTCAAGTAATGAAAGTGATTGATGGGACATTTTACCTCTTCTCTGGTCTTTGGTTATAAAAACATCCTGTACAAGATAAAAAGATCAAGAGGATTTCTACAGTGGATATGCCTCATCCTTAAGCCCATCATTCAGAATAGCCTCTCAAAGCAACCCTCCGTGAATGAAACCTTCTTCCACTGAACAGGCTAAAACTGCCCATTGAGGCACAAGCTGCCTGGTGAAAACTAGGGGAAAGAGACAAAGACCAAAAACTCGCTAGATTCTTCTTTGTTGTTACTATGGTTACCAGCAGAGGCACCAAAAATGAGTGTGCTCTGAAAACATCAAACATGAATACGAAAAGTATAAATAGCCACTGCTATTTTCAGCCAGGGAATAAGCAAGCCATCACTGTTATCATTTCCTGACATGTGGGGCTCCGGGGCTCCAGTTGCTTCACAGCATGGATGACTAGCTCCCAAGAGGCATCCTTCCTATGAGACAGAAAATACAAGTCAATCATCACCCTGGCCTTTCTAACCTCAAGCAGGGTCTCTCCACAGCTTGGTTTTGTTTTCACAGCTTTTTGTGTAACAGGAAGGTAGGAAGTGACACTTCACACAGCCCAATCACACCTCAGTATTAAGGAAATCACAGTGCTAACAGTTATCAAAGGCGCTGGGTGGGGAAAACGTTTGCTACAGTGTCATGGTTAACTTTTAAAATTTTTTAAATTTATTTATTTTATCTGTATGAATGTTTGGCTAGCATGGAGGTGTGCCATGTGCATGCCCTGGTACCCACAGATGTTAGAAAAGGGCATTGGGTCCCCTGAGAATGGAGTTACAGATGGTTGTGAACCACCATGTGGGTGCTGGGAATCAAACCTGGGTCCTCTACAAGAGCAACAAGTGCTCTAAACCACCACATCATCTCTCTAGCCCTGAAACAGTTAGCGTTGTCAGTTTGACACAACCTAAAAATCACCCAGGGAAGAGTCTCAGTAAGGGGTTGTCCACATTGGGTTGGCCTGTGGGCACGTTTGTGGGGAATTGTCTTGAGTATGTTAATCTATGTGGGAGCACAGCCCAGTGTGGGCAGCATCATTCCCTAGGTAGGGGATCTTGACCTGCATAGGAGTGGAGAAATCAAATTGAGCGCGAGCAAGCAAGCATGCATGCATCCATTCCTCTCTGCTCCTGGCTGTGGACATGTGTGACCAGCTGACTTAAGTCCTGCTGCAGGGACTTGACTTGTGCATACACACACAGTAACCTGGTATTTCAAGCTGAAACAAACCCCTTTCTCCTCTGCATTTTGTCAGGTTGTTTTATCCCAATAGCAGAAGTGAAGATAGTACATACAGTGTGGACTGAAGACTAAACATTCCCAACACACACTCTGCTCTGACCAACACAGTTATTACAGCACACGTAACCAAACGAAAGTGGTGCCACTAAAGTCTGGTTAACAACACTGAGTGAGTGGTGTTGCTAGAACAACCAAACAAAATGCCAGTGTTCCATCCAGCCACATTGTTCATTGCCATCTTCTGCCGCCCCCACAAAAGAAGTAAGAAAGTTTAAGTTGATGTGTCCTAGGAAGGAAACTTGCATTGTGAATGTAATCATGTGATCACCAAAGGCCAGTGCTTTGACAAAACCATAAAGAGCAGTTCAGATTCTTAGCACAAAGGGAAAACAAGCAATGTAGGAACTTGTTGGGAAACAGTTTGGATAAGAATATTACTGCAAGACTAATAATGGTTCAAAATGCTGCAAATAAGCTGAGTCCTGGACAAGACATTAACCTTCTCCCTTCCCCAAGGCTCTGGGGACATCAAGGAAGAGAGGAGGGAAAGGATGTAAGGGTGGGAGGTTAGAGAGGAGAGCCCTGAAATGCTCTTTCCTGGACACGGCATAGCTAGTACACTCCTGAATTCACAGAAGCTATGGCTACACACACAGGATCCAGCCAATCCAAATCTCCAGCATGGAGAAGGGAGCTGCTACCCAAGGCCCCACCTCTAGCTGAAGAGCATTCATGGCAGCAGAGGAGAGAAAGACTCACTTTACCTGAAGGACGTGGTCACTGGTTAGCCGTTCAAACTCCAGTTGCTGTCCCCAAGTTCATGCACATATGGGCATCATTGACTGGACTCAGTGCACTATAAATGGGAAAGAAAGAAAGAAAGAAAGGAAGAAAGAAAGAAAGAAAGAAAGAAAGAAAGAAAGAAAGAAAGAAAGAAAGAAAGAAAGAAAGAGAAAGAAAGAAAGAAAGAGAGAAAAAGAAGGAGACCAATTAGAGGAGGGTTTGGCTTAAGTTGAAGGGGAAGAGGAGGGTAGATATGCTCAAGATATGTTGTATACATGTATGAACTTTTCAAAAAATAAATAAAACTATTGTTGATTTTTTTAATGCTGTCAGTCATATAAGAAGAGGAGGTAAAGAAAACAGAAGTAAGCAGAAGTGTGAAAGCCTGCCCAAAGAAGTAACCTATCTGAGCTACACCATGCTGCTTCTGACAGCCAGGGTCAACTACAGCCACCAATGTTCTCATAGTGAAAGCCACAGAGCAGGAGACAGGGCTGAGCTGCAGAAAGGCATTGGGTGGGTGGACGAGGCATGCACCATGCACAGAGAGCAGGCTGGGGCCTGGCAGGTGCTCAGGCTGAAGTGTGGAGCCTTTTCCCGAACCGTTGTCTAGCCTAGCTACATGGGAGAACACAGAGGGTGCTGTGGAAGCTGACAACAGACAAAGGTAAACTGAAATGGATAAGTGGTCCATACCTTGTAAGAGCCTCAGTCATGGAAGGTGCTCTATGAGGAAAGAGCCAGCACCCCAAGCATCAAAGACAAGCCAATGATGCTCAGGCAAGGAAACTCAAATCAGGGAATTCTGGCAATTCTGTCTTCCTCAGAGGACATTGACTCAACTTATTTCATTTGCTGAGATCAGCAGTCTCCCCTCCCACCTGTGGAGACTGATAGGGAGGGCAAGTCTATGGGAATGGAGAAGCCACATCATCCCAGTGTGGTAGAAACACTAACAGGGGATATAATCACCTTATATTTCAGGTTACTGCTTATTTTGTTTTATTGATTTATTCATTTTATTTTTATTTTAATTTCCTATTTCTATTTTATATTTTTATTATTACTTGATAACTGTTCTTTGTTTTATTGTTATATTTTGGTTTGAATCTTGCTGAGAAAAAAATTCTGATGATCGTGCTCGTTAGTCTTTTGTCAATTTGACACAAGCTAGAGTCATCTGGGAAGAAGACTCCTCAACTGAGGAAATGCCTCTATCATTGCCAAGTCTGAGGGCATTGTCTTGATTAATGGATCAATACGAGAGGGCCAGCCCACTATGGCCAGTTTTACTCTTGGGCAGATGATCTTAGGGTGTATAAGAAAGCAAGCTGAGCAAACCATGAGAAGCAAGCCAGTAGGTAGTGTTCCTGCCTTCAGGTTCCTGCCTCTCCTTGCTGCTGGGACCTCTGACCTCTCTCATTGATGAACTGTCACCTGGGAAGCCAAACACACCTTCTCCTACTGTGAGAAGGGGCCAACAATATGGCTCAGTGGGTAAAGGGGCTTAATGTCAAGTCTGGTGATCTGGGTTTGATTCCCTGCATGGTGGAAGAAGAAAATTGATTGCTCCAAGTTGCCCTCTGACAGTCACATATGCACCATGGCACATATGTGTCCCTCGACCCTAAATAAATAAACGTGATCTAATTTTTTAATTCACAACTATAAAGCTTAGTCTGGATGTTGGACTCCATTAATATCCCTGGAAATGTATCTTTTCTTTTAGGGGATTTTAGCATATATATTTTTAGTGAATTAGAATTGCTTGGTGATCCCAACATTCACACTGTTTGTCCCTTCCTGTCTCTACCTCCTTATCTCCCATCTCTTCACCCACTGAACTAATAGTGAAGAGATATCTGGAATTAGATTTACAAGCATAATTGGTGCTTTGGATACTTTTTTCCTTCCTTGCATGCCCCATTTGACTGCATTTTTATTAAAAATTAACATATGTTTATGAAATACAGTAGTCATTATTCTTTCAAGAATGAAAAACAGGAATAATGTAAACAAAAATACAGCCTGTACACAAAAGCCAGGGAAGAAAGTATGTTTCCCTTAGCAACATGGAAGCAGATATTTAAACATAATCAGCATTCCATGAACACATAATTTAGCAATCAACAAATAACTGGCAGTCAGCTTGTAAATTATTCATATTTTAATTTTTCAACTGTTTACTCTTCTCAAATATTTATTTATTCCTTCAACCAAACACATTCATTCGGGAGTCTGAAATTTTTAAGAGCAGAAGAAAACTTTGTATCAAGCTGAATTTAAATGACCTCTGGAAACTGAGGTCCAATAGGAAGAGGAGGGACCCAAGTTCCCAAGAAAAAGCCACACCCATGTTAAACATTCTACAAGATAATTGGTTGATCAAAAGTGTGGAAAGTTGGGATGTTGCAGGTCCAGAACCAAATTATCTTTGGTTATTATAAGTGTCCTAAACAGCCATTTATTTCTCTCCTCTGTGTTTGACTTAACATCCTTGTGACTACTAGGAAAATCTTTTTGGAATGCAAACAAGACCCCTGTGTCAACCAGCCCCAAAGCTAAGAATGTCATCAGATAACATCCAAAGCCTCTAGCAGAGTTCCCCCCCACTTTGCTGAGTAACCTGCTACCTGATACTTCCACCTGTGTATTTTTAAGGTATCTTGATTTATGACTTTTTTTTCTGTTGCCATTACCATGAAACTGTTACCATGTTGGAACAAGGTATTGAGGAAACCTGGAGTCTCCAGGGCATGATTGCCAACACTTGACTCCAAAATGAGCTATCCCCTTTCTTTGAGATAAGAGCTGTGTGTTCCCTGTCTATGAAGGAGACATCCAACTGGGAACAACAGCCCAAACTACCTAAATGGTTCCAGGACTATGTGCTCTATTCAGCTCAGTTTCTTTAAAACCACATTTCCACTTCAAATAGTATCTCAGATCAGAATGCTAGCCACCTAATGTTGCCTTCTCTGTCATTCATGGCATCCAGCCATGGCTGTTTCTAACCCATCCCCTAAAAGATATCCAACAGGCTCTGCTAGGCCCCATTCCCACAGTCCTGATAATCTAGCACCCAGATTGGCTCCCTATCCAGGCTACTCTCCTCTCTTCTCCTTTAAATTTGTTATTACAGACGTGCGTGCGTGTGTGCGTGTGTGTGTGTGTGTGTGTGTGTGTGTGTGTGTGTGTGTGTGTGTAAAAGAAAGAGACAGAGAGACAGGGAAAGACAGATGGGGACAGCGAACAGTGCATGTGTGGAAGTGAGAGAACAGCTTTGTGGTATTGCCCCTCCTCTCCTTGCACCTTCACATGGGTTCTAGAGGTCAAACCCAGGTCACCAGGCTAGCACAGCAAGTGTCTTTGCCCTCTGACAAATCCCCCTGGCCCCTCTCTCTCCTTTTACTCCATTTTTACTCTTTCCTGTGTTGGTTACTTTCCTCACGGTTGTAACAAAACATCTGACAAATCACTTCAGAGTGTGTTTTAGCTCACAGTTCACACTGCAGGGAGGTCTCTGTATGGTACTCACGATGATGGTGAAAGGAGGCAGGTCTGTGCATGGTATTCACGATGATGGTGAAAGGAGGGGGGTCTGTGTGTGGTACTCACGATGAT